>JAJEJO010029758.1:780-16217 GCA_020662805.1 Glaucomys volans
ACTCTAGATTACTAAAATTCGTGATGGAAATGGAAATATTACAACAAACCCTATTGAAATACAAAACATAGTAAGAAGTTACTTTGAAAATTTATACTCTAACAAAACAGAAAGCCTCAACGACATCAACAGGTTCCTAGAGGCATATGAGCCACCCAAACTGAATCTGGAGGACATACACAACTTAAATAGATCAATCTCAAGCAATGAAATAGAAGAAGTCATCAAAAGCCTACCAACAAAGGAAAGTCCAGGACAGGATGGATTCACAGCCAAGTTCTACAAGACCTTCAAAGAAGAGCTCATTCCAATACTCCTCAAATTATTTCATGAAATAGAGGAGGTTGGATCCCTTCCAAACTCATTCTATGAAGCTAATATCACCCTGACACCAAAACCACAGAACAACACATCAAGGGAAGAAAATTTCAGACCCATATCTCTAATGAACATAGATGCAAAAATTCTTAACAAAATTTTAGCGAATGGCATACAAAAGCATATTAAAAAGATAGTGCACCATGATCAAGTGGGTTTCATCCCTGGCATGCAAGGTTGGTTCAACATCTGGAAATCAATAAATGTAATTCACCACATCAGTAGAGTCAAAGTCAAGAACCACATGATTATTTCAATAGATGCAGAGAAAGTATTTGATAAAATGCAGCACCCCTTCATGCTCAAAACACTAGAAAAAAATAGAGATAGTGGGGACATTCCTTAACATTGTAAAGGCTATCTATGCTAAGCCCACAGCTAACATCATTCTAAATGGAGAAAAATTGAAAGCATTCCCCCTGAGAACTGGATCAAGGCAGGGATACCCTCTTTCTCCACTTCTATTCAACATTGTCCTTGAAAGTCTAGCCATAGCAATTAGACAGACCAAGGAAATTAGAGGAATTCGAATAGGAAAAGAAGAGCTCAAGCTATCCCTATTTGTTGATGACGTGATTCTCTATTTAGAAGACCCTAAGAATTCCACCAGAAAACTTCTGGAACTCATAAATGAATTCAGTAAAGTATCTCATACTTGACAAAGGAGTCAAAAACATACAATGGAGAAAAGACAGCCTCTTCAACAAATGGTCCTGGGAAAATTGGAAATCCATATGCAGCAAAATGAAACTAAACTCACATCTCTCACCCTGTACAAAACTCAACTCAAAATGGATCAAGGACCTAGAAATTAGTCCAGAGATCCTGCACCTAATAGAAGAGAAAATAGGTCCAAATCTTCATCACGTTGGCCTAGGACCAGATTTCCTTAACATGACTCCCAAAGGGCAAGAAATAAAAGCAGGAATCAATGATTGGGATTGAATCAAACTAAAAAGCTTTTTCTCAGCAAAGGAAACATCAGCAATGTGAAGAGAGAGCCTTCAGAGTGGGAGAAAATCTTTGCTACACACACTTCAGATAGAGCATTAATCTCCAGAATCTACAACGTACTCAAAAATCTTTACACTAAGAATACTAATAACCCAATCAATAAATGGACCAAGGAAATGACCAGACACTTTACAGAGGAAGATCTACAAACAAACAACAGATTTATGAAAAAATGTTCAACATCCCTCATTATAAGAGAAATGCAAATCAAAACTTCCTGAAGATTTCATCTTACCCCAATTAGAATGTCTTTTATTAAGAATATAGGCAACAACAGGTGTCGGCCAGGATGTGGGGAAAGGGTACACTCATACATTGCTGGTGCAGATACTCTGGAAAGCAGTGTGGAGATTCCTTAGAAAACTTGGAATGGATCCACCTTTTGACCCAGCTGTCCCACTCCTTGGCCTATACCCAAAGGACTTAAAATCAGATTGCCTCAGTGATGCAGCCACATCAATGTTAATAGCTGCTCAATTCACAATAGCTACATTGTGGAAACAACCTAGATGTCCTTCAATAGATGAATGGATAAAGAAACTGTGGTATATATACACGATGGAATATTACTCAGCCATAAAGAAGAATAAAATTATGGCATTTCTAGGTAAATGGATGATGTTGGAGACTGTCTTGCTAACTGAGATTAGCCAATCCCCAAAATCCAAAGGCCGAATGGTCTCTCTGATAAGTGAATGATGATGCATAATGTGGGGTGGAATGATGGCACGAATGGAGAAAGGATAGAGAGCATAGGGGGAAGGTAGGGGTGGGGTTGAGGTTGGGGGTTAAGAATAATAACAGTATGTGTGACAGACATCATTGCCCTGTGTACATGTATGAATGCACAGATGGGTGACTCTACTTTGTGTACAACCAGAAAAACAATTTGTGTACTCCATTTGTATTCATTTAATCAAAAAATTAAATAAAAAGAAAAAAAAATTCTAAGTATGAAATTATAGAATAATCAAATATCTGTATACTCAGCAAATTTAAAAAGAAGAAGATATCAAGATGCGGAGTTAGACAAAGTTGAATTTAACTTTTTGGCATCACCAATTGTCAACTGAATTAACTCCATAATGACCCCAAATGACTATAATATATTACTTTCCTCTGGGCTGTTACATAGAGTAAATCAGAGAGGTAGTTAAACCATGCCTTTTGCTCTTGGATTGAATTATATCACCAGCTTTCTTGCTTCTCTAGTTTGCAGATGGCAGATCACGGGACTTGTCAACCCATATAATCACATGAACATATTCCTATGATAAATAAATTAGTAGTTATCCTGTTATTCTGGAGAAACTTTACTAATATATAAAAAAAATTGTAGAAAATAAAATAAGTGTATCTGCTCCAATAAGACCTCAGAAAAACCAGTACCAGGATAATCTGGCCTGCTTAGTATAGTTTGCTGAACCTGGTATGAGAGAATGGGAAATAAGTTTATTGGAGATCTAACAGTGAGACAACCATACAATCTCAGTGCATATTTGATTTAAGATATCAATAATGTAAACTAGTCTAACCAGTTGTATCATTTCTTTATCTCCAACAGTATTCATAAACCATGATTAATTAATAAGGCAGATGAAGTGTGTCATACATTATTAATAATTCATCACCAATAAATCAGACTCTAAGAAGGAGACTGACATGAGTTGAGTGCTTGCATGAAGAGGTGATCATAATCATAAGTCAGAAAGCATGACTAGGAAGGAGAAAGTCAACTGGGGACAGTAGCTAGTATGAAAAGTAGGGTGGTTATGGAAAAAAGTTCTTACTAGAATCAAAGGCTTTTGAAACTGAGGTGCCTGAGCAAGCAATCTAAAATGATATAACAAGTTAAGGACTAGGAGATTTAAAATCAATATTTGAGGGTAAATTATAGCTAATTCAGAGTATGGCTATGGGAATAATGAGTTGAGGTGGAGAATGGAAAGTATCATTGGAGATTTAAAAAACAAAAATCAGAAGGATTCTGGGTGTTGCATGTTTGATCTTCAAATAAAGAAATGTGAATGATATGGTTCCATAAGAACAGTCAGAGTAAGAGCAGGGATAAGTTGTGTAGTTGGATAACATATTTCAAATAGTGATTATCTGGTTTATATGTGTGCACATATACATATGTATGTTTTGTATTCAATACAGGGAACTGTACCTAGGGGCACTTAACCACTGAGCTATATCCCCAGTCCTTTTTATTTTTTATTTTTTTATTTTGAAACGCAGTCTCACTAAATTGCTGAGGCTGTCCTCAAACTTGTAAAACTACTGACTCAACCCACCTGAGTTCCTGGGATTATAGACAAGTGCCCCTGTACCCAGATAGCAGTGATTATTTGGGAACGAGCAGTTTTCATGATTTTGATGTGGCTGTGACAAAGAAGGACAGCAACGATCTCTGAGAACTATGGTAACTTAATAGCATCCAATAGTAAAAGTGAAGAAGAAAATTTATACAGGGAATACCTAGCCTCAAAGTGCATGTCCTTAGGAATTACAGCATGGAACATGCTTTCTCCATATTACTTGTCGTCATTAGCAAGTGATTGTTTTCCTTCAAAGGTAGAGCACATGATCAGGTCCCTAGATGTGCTTCATAAGAATTGAAAACTGTAGATATTTAATAGGAAACCAATCAGAATTCAACCATCACAGAGTTCTTCACTAAGGAAAATGTAACAGTTTGTTCTAGTCAGCTATTCTGTCACTGATACCAAAATATCTGACAAAAACAACTTAGGTGGAGAAAGTATATTTGGGACTTCAGAGCTTCAGTTCACAGATGCTGACTCCATTGCTCTGGGTCCAAAATGAGACAGCATAGTGTAGGGGAAGGACCTAGTGAAGGAAAGCTGCTCAGCTTATTATGGGGTAAGTAAGCAGAGATGGAGAGAGAGAGAGAGAGAGAGAGAGAGAGAGAGAGAGAAACAACAACCCTTCTGTAGCATACCCCCAGTGACCCACCTCCTCTAGCCATGTCCTCATGACCCACCTGCCTAGAATTTCAGAAAGATTATGTTGCCACTCTTCTGATCCAATCATTTCACCTCTGAACATTCTTGCATTTTCTCACACATGAGCTCTTGTTGGGGGTCACCTCATACCTAAAACATAACAGGTAAACTTTGAATTTCAGAAGCCAGAATCATGCTATAATAAATGATTATATTCAATTACAAAGCATGAGCATTTGATCACCATGTTTTAATACAATTTCTACCAAAAGCTTTTTTCTGTCCCTTAAAACCTCAATGACTATTCTTTTCTGATACAAAAATTACAGACAGGTATATAGTTTTAAGAGGATACCTAAAATACAATTTCTGTTAATGGGCTATAAATGTAAAACTTGGGATACTGGTTAAAATTATCTGGTGAAATAAAAGAAATATCAATCAATATATGGTAATTTTGATTCTACTTGCAAAGTTGTTAAGCTTCTGCTAAGTCATGGGACAAAGTTATAAATAACTACAATCCACTAACACCACCCTGTCAAAAAATGACAATATTCAATAATATCATTTGAAGTCTGCCAAGATACATTTTGAGCACAAAAACTCTATGCATGTGTTAATATTTAACTTTGCAAACTTTCCATTTTAATTAATAACTTGTCTACCATTTTTTCTAGCAATAAATTATAAAATAAATTATACTGGTATAATAAATACAAATGTGAAAACAACATACAAAACTGCAAAAAACTTTAAATTTTGATTTGAAACTTCATGTAGCAGTATTTATGAATATATAAATCTAAAAGTAAATTTAGTTGTATATGTAAAGCAAATATTAAAAATTATGTCAATGTACACTCCATTATATGCTTTTGCATTCCTCATTAGTTGAAAATTTCATTCTTTGTCTGGAATTACATTGACTAATTCTGGAAAATGAAAAATACTTCCAGTCCTAACCCATATGCCATGTGGTCTCTAAAGAATTTTTATTTTTCAAAAAGACCCATGTTTGTATGTCTGTGATTACCTAGTTTTCCAAATTTTCAAATACATTGAACATTGTCATTGTATGTATAACAACCTCTAAGCACAATATATTTTATTAAATAAATAAATAAATGCAGTCAATCTATTCTCATTTACCTAGTAGAATAAATTACTCCTTATCAGAAGATTGGAAGGGGATAAAGTGAAGAATGGGAGAAGGGAGGAAAGGAGGAAGAAAAAGAAGAGTATTTCTGATTCCGAAGGGAAACAATACCATGCTGTTTTTGTTACTATAGCTTTGTAGCATAATATCAGAGCAGGTACCGTGATGCCTTCTGCTTCACTTTTCTTATATAGTATTGCTTTGGCTATTCTGGGTTTTTTATTCTTTAAAATGAATTTAAGAATTTTTTTCTAATTATTTGAAGAATGTCATTGGTAATTTGATGGGGATTGCATTGAACCTGTATAGCGCTTTTGGTAGTATGGCCATTTTGACAATATTAATTGTGCCTATCAAAGAACATGGGATGTCTTTTCATCTTCTAAGGTCTTCTTCAATTTCTTTCCCCAAAGCTTTATAATTTTCTTTGTAGAGCTCTTTTAGCTCCTTGGTTAGAATAATTCTAAAATATTTTATTTAGGTTATTGTGAATGGCATGGTTTTCCTGATTTCTTTCTTGGTTGAATCACTATTGGAGTATTGAAAAGTAATTGATCTATAGGTGTTGATCCTGAATCCTACTTCTTTGCCAAATACAAGCTCTAAAAGTCTTTGTTTTGGATTTTCTAGATATAGGACCATATCATAGGCAAACATAGTGTGGCTTCTTTTTCAATTTCATCCTTTTGATTTCCTTTTCTTGCCTGATTGCTCTGGCAAATGTATCAAGGACTGTATTGAATAGCAGTTGTAATAGTGGCCCAACTTTTCTTGCTTTTGAATTCAGTGGAAATGCTTTTAGTTTTTTTCCATTTATTATATGATATTGGCTTTGGATTTGTCTTAAATGGTCTTTATGACTGAGTTAAGTTGAATTAAGTTCTTTTGATCCTTAGCTTCTCCAGTGTTTTTAACATGAATGGGTGTTGGATTTTATCAAAGGTCTTTTCTATATCTATTGAGAAGATCATGTGATATTTGTCCTTATTTCTGTTAAAGTGATTAATATTTTTATTAATATTTTTGTATGTTGAACCAAACTTGCATCCCTAGAATGAAGCCGGATTGATCATTGTTTTATTTATTTATTTATGTGGTGCTGAGGGTTGAACCCAGTGCCTTACCTGTGCTGGGCAAGCACTCTACCACTGAGCTATAACCCTGTCCAATTACTGTGTCTATCTTTTTGATGTGTTTTTGAATGCTGTTTGTTAATGTTGTATTTATGATTTTTGCATCTATGTTCATCAGGACTATTTTTCTGCAGTTTTCTTTCCTTGATATGTCTTTGGTTTTGCTATCAAGGTTTTACTAGCTTCATAAAAAGTATTTGGGACTGTTACCTCACTTTCCATTTTGTGGAATAATTTGAGAAACACTGGTGTTAGTTATTCTGTAAAGGTCTGATAGAACTCAATTGAGAATCCATTAGGGCTAGGATTTTTCATTTTTGGAAGGCTTTTAATTGCTGCTTCAATACCATTACTTGATATTGGTCTGTTTTTGGTATCTATATCTTTATGATTGAATTTGGACAGGTCATATGTGTCTAGAAATTTGTCCATTTCTTCCAGATTTTCCAGTTTATTGGAGTATAAGTTTTCAAAATAGGTTCTGCCAATCCTCTGGATTTCAGAGGTGTCTGTGGTAATATCTCCTTTTTCATCTCTGATCTTAATGATTTGCTTCTTCTCACTCTTCCTTTTGGTTAGTTTGGTGA
The DNA here is from genome assembly GCA_020662805.1 of Glaucomys volans. Classification (NCBI taxonomy): domain Eukaryota; kingdom Metazoa; phylum Chordata; class Mammalia; order Rodentia; family Sciuridae; genus Glaucomys; species Glaucomys volans. The sequence goes on from JAJEJO010029758.1 coordinate 8,021, forward strand.
AATGTTTGTCAATTTTCTTTATATTTTCAAAGAATCAACTCTTCATTACATTGATCATGTATATTGTTTTCTAATTCTCAATTTCATTGATTTCAACTCTGATCCTAATTTCCTGTCTTCAACTGGGTTAGTTTGTTCTTTTTCTAAGGCCTGGAGGTGAAGCATAAACTTATTTATTTGGGATCTCTCTAATTCTTTAATGTAGGCACTCAGTGCTATAATTTTTTCTCTTCAAACTCCTTTCAATAAGTCCCAGAAATTTTGATGTGTTGTGTCTTTGTTCTCACTTATTTCTAAGAATTTCTTGATTTCTATTCTCATTTCTTCTTTGATCCATTCTTCAATTAAAATAGTATAGTTCAATCTCCATGTGTTTATGTGGTTTCTTTGATTTTTCTTGCTGTTGATTTATATTAATCCATTATGATCTGATAGGACACATGAGATTATATCAAACTTTTTGTATTTGCTGAGATTTGCTTTGTGGCCTAGAATATAATCTATTATGGAAAATGTTTCATGTGCGACTAAGAAGGCAAATTCAGCTCTTCTATGGCAGAATATTATGTAGATGTTCTGTTAAGTTAATCTGATTTAAAGTGTTGTTTAGGTTGGAGATACCTTTATTGTTTTTTTGTTTTAATGAGCTGTTTATTGGTGATAAGGGTGAATTAAAACCCTCCAATATTATTGTGTTGGAGTCTACATGTCATGAAGTGTTTTTTCCCTGTAATTGAGTGCATTGACACTTGGGGCATAAATGTTTACTATGGTTATATATTCCTGTTAGATTGTTCCCTTTACTAGGGCATAATGGCCTTCTTTGTCTCTTCTGACTAATTTTTGCTGAAATCTTCTTTGTCAGATATGAAAATAGCTACTTCTGGTGGTTTTCTTAGACCTTAGCTACTTTCTGGTGGTTTCCATATGCATGGAATCAATTTTACTATCCTTTTACCTTCAGCCTGTGGGTGTCTTTGCCTATAAGATAAGTCTCTTGTAAACAACATGTAGTTAGATTTTGTTTAGTATCCATTCTGCCAATCTATGTCTTTTCATGAGGGAGTTCAGACCATTAACATTCAGCATTAGGATGGATATGTGTTTGTGGTTTCCTCTCGTTTTGTTCTCATTGTATGTTTCATCCTGTCTTGAGTCTCAATTAGTGGATTATTCTTTTATTGAACTTCCTGTTTGTGGGCTTGGGAATTGTTTTTTCGTTCTTGTGTGTGGAGTTTACCTTTGAGTGTTCTTTGTAGTGCTGTTTTGAAGTTCATGAATTGTTTTAGTTTATTCTTGTTGTGGAATGTTCTTATTCCCCCTTCAAATTTGAAAACGAGTTTTGCTGGGTATAGTAACCTTGGTTGACAGTTGTTTTTGTTTTCTTTTAGGGATTGGAATATCTTATTCCAGGCCCTACTTGATTTTACGGTTGGAGTGTAGAAATCAGAAGTGAGTCTTGTAGGTGTGCCTCTAAACGTGACCTATTGTTTCTCTCTTGCTGTTTTTAACATTCTGTCCTTGCTTTCTATGTTAGGCAGTATGATTATGATCTGTTTCAGTGAGCTTCTCATTTGGCTGGGTCTATTTGGGATCCTGTCCTGTGTATGTCTATCTCATTTCTGATATGGGAAAAGTTTTCTATAATGATCTCATTGAAAAATATTCTTTATGCCTTTAGTTTGTATCTCTATGTACGCTTCTATTCCAGTGATTCTCAGGTATGGTCTTTTAAAGTTGTCCCAGAGTTCTTGTATATTCTGGTCATGTTCTATATATTTTTCCCATTACTACCTTCAGTATACTCAAGATCATATATGCCCTGTCTTTAGTGCCTGAAGTTCTGTCTTCAATGATTGAGGTTCTATTTTCTATACCATCTAGTTTGTTACTGACACCTTCATGTGAGTTTGCATTTAATTAGTTTTGTCTTTCATTTCTAAGAGTTCTGTTTGGTATTCTGTCACTGTTTCTATTTCTTTATTAAAATGGTCATTCATTTCCTGTAATTGCTTTCTTCCTTCCTTAGATCTTCTTTGACTTCATTGAACATTTTGAAAAGCAGTTCTTTATAATCTTTTTCTAGGTTTTCATCCACCTCACTGTCAGTGCATTTCTTTGTTGTGGAATTGAGAATATGAGGGTGATTTGTTTGCTTGTCTTCTTATGTTTTTTAGAGACTTGGTCCTGTACATCAACTCAAGTGGATTCCTCTACTTTTTTTTTTTTCTTTATCAGTGTTCTTTGGTGTGTAATTATCTTATTTTTTCTGAGGCTTTCCTCTGTTTTTGATGTATGGGTAGATTCCAAGGTGTGAGAGTTCCTTCTTTGGGTGTTCCTCCTTAGGTCTTTGTTGATGGTTTGGGGCTTTTGTCTTCTCTGTCCTTTGAGTTGCAGTGATGTCAGGAATGTTTCCTTCAGCAGGAGAATCTCTATTCTAACCTGTGAACTTTTAGTGTCCCTGTAGGTTCCAAGCACCTCATAGTAAACAATAGCAACAACTATTGCATACAACATACAGTAAACAATATTAATAACCAGATCCTACTATGATGTCTTCAAATTAATTGCCACCAATAAAGAAGAATGATGGATTCAGAAATTATTATTAGTGAAAACACTAACCATGAACTTGTTTTGGCTTTAAAGCAAATAGCAGGTGTCAACTATTTCGTTCACAGCAATAATGATTAGCATTGTATTTGCATTGTACTAGCATTAATGGTGGGGCAGGAGTTATGTAAACCAATGCATTCTAAATGATGGTAAAAATACAGTTTATTAAGGGGGAAGGAAATGTGATAGGAAGTTAGACTTTACGATTTCAAAAAGTGAACAGAGAGAAGGCAGAAGAGAAATAGCAGGTGATTTTTATACAGGAGAAATAAAAATAGAAGCAGCAAACCATTGGGAGTGGGGAAAGGGAACAAAAGAATTTGGATAATAGCAGGAGAAGAGAAGATTGAAAGAGAAACAAGAGAAATATCACACATATGTGTTCCACTCTCTTTGACACCCCCCTCCCCATTTATTTGTACATATTCTTTTGGTTAAGGAAAAATTCTTAATCAGAATTGTGAGTTAATTATTCTGCCTATTCTTTCGCCAGGGTAAGATTGTGTAATTCACACCGTGTGCTTAGGGGTGTGGTGAAGGAATTTTAGAATTGGACCTAGGGAAAATGAAGGGTTTACTTTCCTACATATGTAAAGGCCAAGTTTATAGGCTCATGAAAAAAAAAATTTGGTCGAGAATTAAATTAGCAGAGAGGGACATGGACAAATAAGAGACAAACTGATAGAATTCTGATTGCATGTATCTTTGTTTTAAGAATCCTTGACACTCATCTATCATCTGCCAAATTTATTATTACACTATGATATTATACTTTATATAAATCCTTCTGTAAAAGAATAAAATATAGAGCAAGATACAGGAAGTTCAGGTAAGTGTATTTTGACCTTCTGTTCTTTCTGGCCAGCAAATCGGTGATGCTGTATTGTTTCTAACACCCTTATTAGCATGTATCCTAATTATTTTAAAAGTGTAGCTCTTTCACTGCCATGCTTAATTAAAGGGCATAGTTAATTGAAATTGTGACAGTTTATCCCTTGTCTGATTTAATTCCAAATGTCAGAGTATGTTACATTGCAATTATTTCTGTAACTACTTAAAGATAGTGGCTTATTTTACTCCTTTTACCAGTACTTTTATTGGTCTTCTTTTAATCAAACCTCCTATCTCCCTATATCAGCTATTACATCCAAAGGACTGAACATTGCATGTAAATCATTATAGTTGTAGTTTTACATTAGTACTTCAATGGAGACCTAAAAACATGCTGTGTATTAGCAGCTCTCATAGCTGAACAACTCCAAAATCATGATTTGTCATAAGTATAAGGTTGTTTCTATATCCCCTTGTAACTTCTCAACATGGCACTGGCTAGGCTTCTCTTCCGGGCCTAATCTCCCCATAATTCTTCCCACTGGCTCGAACCAGGAGCCAATTAACATTTTGACACCACACTGAAGCCCCTTAGTAACCGTGGTTAACCAATCAGTCACTGTCCCATCGCTCACCCTGAACCGTCCACTCCCTCCTAACCCTATAAGTACAAGCATTTTTCTGAATAAATTTGGAACTTCTCTGAGGTGAGCTTTGCGTCTTAATGTCAATTTCTTTCAATAAGTGTTTGTAGAAATTACCTAGAATGATGGACACTTTATATGCTCACAATTGGCTGGCATTGCTCTCCAACATAATTTTCACTTTCTGGCATAAGTAACTGGAAAAATGATAACAAACAAATTTGCATTGAATATCCTGAATGCCAAAATAAAACCCTGAGTTTAACAAATGCAGGGATGTCAATTGATAGGACTGTAAACATTAAGCAGAGTGAAAACTTGAATAGGTATTTAATCCATTAAAATACGTTATATCTTAATGAGGAACAGAATTCTCACTGGCTTAAAATAATAATTATTTATTTTTTACCTGTGCTATCAGAGGGATACCATATTACATCTCAGAATAGTAAAGTATCATACTGCAATATGACAACAAGGGTGGAAAGAATATGGAAGAGGGAAACCTCCCACATTACTTGGGAGCACAAACGGTCACAGCCATCCTGGACAGCAGTCTGGCATTATACATTGAAATTAAGGACGTGTTTGCTTTGTGGTTCAGCAGTTCCATTTCTTCATATATAGCCCAGAGAAAGTCTTCCAAGATGTATAAGAATGCACACATAATGTTGAGTAAAAGGGAATGGTATTTATATCATAATACTCTTTATACAAATTAAAGCATTTATCCCCCAAATCCACTATATATTTTATAAGACCACATATATATTTAAGGAACTATATGAAACACAGTAAACTTCTTCTAGGAGAGTAGGGAGCAGGAATGAATGGTGATCAAAGGACATAGTGAAATTTAAATATAAATATAAAATGTCTGTGCCTGTTTTTTGGTTCTTTGTTTTTTCTGTTTTGTTTTTTGTTTTCTTGTATTTGTTTTCCCAGGGCTTGGAATTGAACCTAGGGTGTTAAGCATGTTAAACAGGTGCTTTACAACTGAGCTACCTACCCCCATGAATTTAATCTAAAGATTTTTAAAAAGGACTGTGAAATAAGGAATGAAACTCATTAAATTCTTTGACCTGAATTTACATTAGAATTTTAATAAAGATGATGGAGGTCAAAATAATCTCGAAAGGCTTTATGTTTGTCTTAACCATTTTTGGTCAATTTTGGCCAAAGTCTACAGTGGTCTTTTATTTTGAGGTATGGTCATCATTGGCCAATGTATTTTCTGTACCTAGATTATTGATTATTGATTAATTTAATAATTGAAACTTAATTATTATTTTCTACCATGCAGCAGGAAAGAAAAATGAATAGAACTATGTTTTTCCCTTGTTGCACAGAGTTAAAACATTGAAAACAGGCAACTGAACTCCCCATTTTTCTCTAAATATACACCTGATTAGATATGCACTAGAAAGTTGAGAATTATATATTTACCCTTTGCCAACAGAATGTATTTTCTAGAGGAGACAGATTTCATCACTAAAATGCAAAAAGTCCAGATAAGATAAGTTTAAATGAAAATAACTTTGAATCAATTTTTCCACCTGTTGTCTACTTGGAAACTAACTGGCACTGAGAGTGACTTGTTTGTTTAAATTTCATTTGTAGATCTTAAATAACAACAGTAAAATTTCATTAAATAAATGAGCTATTTCTTTGGGTTTAGAGAAACAGGTTTGATTTTGTAGTGATCATGATCAGCACAAAGAACATACATGAATATTGACAAATGTTTGGAACAGGAATAATGCACTAGTTGCTATTACAGAGCCCTGAGCCAAAAAGTTAAAGAATACACATTCTTTACCCCAAATTCTACTTTACTGAAACGGAGAAGGAAATGAATTCCATCGTCTAATGAGGATTTTAGACTACTTTGTTTTGTTCTGGTTTTTTTTGTTTATTTATTTGTTTATTTATTTATTTATTTTACTTATTGATTCATTGAACACAAATGGAGAACAGCTATTGTTTCACTGGTTGTACACAAAGGAGAGTCACACCATCTGTGCGTTCATGCATGTACACAGGGCAATGGTATCTGTCACAATTTCTGTTATCATTTTTACCCCCCACCCACCCCTACCCCTCCCTTCCCTCTAGGCTATCTATCCTTCCTCCATTCTTGCCAACCTTCCCCCCCACATTATGCATCATCATTCATTTATCAGTGAGACCATTCGGCCTTTGGATTTTGGGGATTGGCTGATCTCACTTAGCATAACAGTCTCCAACATCATCCATTTACCTACAAATGTCATAATTTTATTCTTCTTTATGGCTGAGTAATATTCCATTGCGTATATATACCACAGTTTCTTTACCCATTCATCTACTGAAGGGCATCTAGGTTGGTTCCATAATCTAGCTATTGTGAATTGAGCATCTATGAACATTGATGTGGCTGCATCACTGTAGCAATCTGATTTTAAGTCCTTTGGGTATAGGCCAAGGAGTGGGATAGCAGGGTCAAAAGGTGGATCCATTCCAAGTTTTCTAAGGAATCTCCACACTGCTTTCCAGAGTGGCTGCACCAACTTGCACTCCCACCAGCAATGAATGAGTGTACCCTTTTCCCCACATCCTCGCCAACACCTGTTGTTGCCTGTGTTCTTAATAAAAGACATTCTAATTGGGGTAAGATGAAATTTTAAGGTGGTTTTGATTTGCATTTCTTTATAACGAGGGATGTTGAACATTTTTTCATAAATCTGCTGATTGCTTGTAGATCTTCTTCTGTAAATTGTCTGTTCATTTCCTTGGCCCATTTATTGATTGGGTTATTAGTGTTCTTGGTGTAAAGATTTTTGAGTACTTGGTAGATTCTGGAAATTAGTGCTCTATCTGAAGTGTGTGTGGAAAAGATTTTCTCCCACTCTGAAGGCTCTCTCTTCACATTGCTGATTGTTTCCTTTGCTGAGAAAAAGCTTCTTAGTTTGACTCTATCCCAATCACTGATTCGTGCTTTTAATTCTTGTGCTTTGGGAGTTATGTTAAGGAACTCTGGTCCTAGGCCAACATGATGAAGATTTGGACCTATTTTCTCTTCTATTAGGTGCAGAGTCTCTGGTCTAATTTCTAGGTCCTTGATCCACTTTGAGTTGAGTTTTGTACAGGGTGAGAGATATGGGTTTAGTTTCATTTTGCTACATATGGATTTCCAGTTTTCCCAGCACCATTTGTTGAAGAGGCTGTCTTTTCTCCATTGCATGTTTTTGGCTCCTTTGTCAAGTATGAGATACCTGTATTTATGTGTGTTTGTCTCTGTGTCCTCTATTCTGTACCTTTGATCTACCTGTCTATTTTTGTGCCAATACCATGCTGTTTTTGTTACTATTGCTCTGTAGTATAGTTGAAGGTCTGGTATTGTGAAACCCCCTGGTTCTCTCTTCTTGCTAAGAATTTCTTTAGCAATTATGGGTCTCTTATTCTTCGAAATGAATTTCAAGATTGCTTGCTCTATTTCTATGAGGTCCATCATTGGGATTTTGATTGGAATTGCATTGAATTTGAATAGCATTTTTGGAAGTATAGCCATTTTGACAATATTAATTCTGCCGATCAAAGAACATGGGAGATCTTTCCATCTTCTCAGATGCTCTTTAACTTCTTTCTTTAGTATTCTGTAGTTCTCATTGTAGAGGTCTTTCACTTCTTTTGTTAGATTGATTCCCAATATTTTATATCTTTTGAGGTTAATGTGAATGGGGTAGATTTCCTAATTTCTCTCTCAGAGGATGCATCACTGATGAATAAAAATGCATTAGATTTATGAGCATTAATTTTATATCCTGCTACTTTACTGAATTCATTTATGAGTTCCAGAAGTTTTCTGGTGGAATTCTTAGGGTCTTCTAAATAGAGAATCATGTCATCAGCAAATAGGGATAGTTTGAGCTCTTCTTTTCCTATTCGTATTCCTCTAATTTTTTTGGTCTGTCTAATTTCTCTGGCTAGATTTTCAAGAACAATGTTGAAGAGTAGTGGCAAAAGAGGGCATCCCTGCCTTGTTCCAATTCTCAGGGGGAATGCTTTCAATTTTTCTCAATTTAGAATGATTTAGCTGTGGGCTTAGCATAGATAGCCTTTACAAT
>JAJEJO010029766.1:0-20350 GCA_020662805.1 Glaucomys volans
GAGGCCCCGGGCGGCTGCGGCTCCCTAGAAGCCAACGGGTGCTTCCTGAAGGGGAGCACTCGTTTCCACTGTCACATGATATGCAAGAGAGTAGAATGTCACCGATAACCAGGAGGGTGTTGGTGACTCAGCACACGCAGCTCTGGTGGAGTGGAAGAGGAGGGGCCAAAGGCAGACCACGGGGCGGGGGGGAAGAACGTGGCTCTATTTAAGTCAAACCAGCAAACGTGGGACCCTGCGGTTCGAGCTCACAGGAAGCACGTGTCCAGGCACAGAGCGCACACGGTGACGTTCTACTGATGCGCTGTCTCTGAGGAGAGCACGGTTTCCACGCCCAGGGCTCACCCTCAGGTGAAGGCCAAATGAGCAGATGGAACTCTGCAGCAGTTACCAAGATGGGAGGGACATCCTGGGAGGGAGCCAGGGCAGTAAAGCTCTGCGGTTCGCAGGCTCCCACGGAGGTGTGTAAATGGGGGGTTCTGAGGAGGTTCACATCCTGTGGTTATTTTAGGTGGCCAGAGAGGACAAAATCTGAGGAGGTGAAACGTCGTCTTGAGATATGGCTTGGCCTTCTGCTGGCTGTGTGACTTTGGATAGGTCACCTCGCCTTGCGTTTCTCTATCATAGTGAATTTAACGAGCGTGCGGTGCCGGAAGCTGGCCGGCCCAGCAAAAGCACAAGCCTTAGCTGCTCCTGCGTCCGGGCTGTTTCAGATTTTCATCTCTATGTTCAACACAGAGGACACTTAGAGGAAGGAGAGCTATTTTGTCTCATGGTTTTAGAGCTTCCAGCCTATTGTCAAGTTGGCTCCCTCGCTCTGCAGAAGAACACCATGCTGGAAGAACATGGCGAAGAAAAGTGCTTAGCTCATGGCAGCGACCCCATGGGGACTGCATCTTGTCCCCTGCTCCTAGTCACCTTCTTCCTTCAGCCACGCCCCATCTGCCCACAGTTCCCACCACTGAGTGCATTTGGCTCTCAGGGGATTCGTCCACTGATGAGGTCAGAGCCCTCCGGACCCAGCCACTTTCCCAAAGCCCCACCTCTGGACCTAGCTGCCTTGGGGACCAGACTTCGACACATGAGGTGTTGCAGAACATTCTAGATTCAAACCATAACAGAGGAGGTGAACAGAGGGGACCTCAGCGTTAAGTGTCTGGATTTCAAGCTGTGGGACTGCTTTCGATGTGTCACTAATAATATATTAAGCATTACTAATATAACTAATAATAACTGCAAAGAATAAAAGGCAGATCAAGTGGCAGAGGCGGAAATGCACAGACTGTCAGGAAGCTGAAGGAGGGACGGGACTGGAGGCTGCCCCAGGAGACAGAGAACCCGCTCCGGACTCGCTCAGAGCCCGTACGAGTTTGCACAGTCCCTGCTCCGTGTCTGCATTCTGCTCTCTGCACAAGTCGCCCGGTGACGCTGCAGCCTCCGGCTCATCTGATGGTGCTCGTGGTCTGGAGAGACGGAGGGGGTCAGGTTACTGATCAAGGATGCTGATGTCTGAAGAGAGTTCCTCACATCACTAGAAAGCGGTGGACGCCAAGGTTCAGAGAGACAGCAGGGCTGGAGAAGCCCGTGGTGGCACTGAGCTAACTGCTGGCGCCTCATGCTTCTGTGACATGGGGAGGTACCCTGAGGAACACACTGAAGCAAAACAAGAGCGTGGTTTATTAAGATCAGTTGCTCTTGGGTCTCTAGCTTGCGTTCTCCTCGAGGGCCAGCTGAGGATGCTGGGCAGCAGGCGACTTTTGTAGCTAAGACTGAAGTGGGTGCCACCTTAGGACGCAGACCCCAAACAGCCCAGTGTCACCACGAGCACATGCTGAGGGTGGGGGTGTGTTCACGCCCAGGTGCCGGTGCAGGAAGGGGCCATTCCCTCTGGTGCCTGTGGCTGGCCCCAGATGTAGGGTCTCAGACAGACACGTGTGTAGCCATGGAGAGGCCTTGCCAGTTAAAATCATGCTGAGTGAAAGAAGCCAGACCCAAAAGCCCAAGGCCGAATGTTCTCTCTGATATGCGGATGCTAATTCACAATGGTGGGGGATGGGGAAGAATAGAGTTACTTTACATTAGGTAGAGGGGAGTGAAGGGAGGGGAGGGGGTGGGAAACAGACATTGTAACCTCATGTGCAGGTGTGACTTCATGACCCACGTGACCCTGCAATGTGCATAGTCGGAGGGGTGAGGATTGCGCTCCATTTACGTCTGATCTATCAAAATGTGTAAATGCATTCTACTGTCGTGTGCAACAGATTAGAACAAATAAAAATTAGTTAAAAAAGAAAAAAAATCAACCACAGCGACAAGCACACAGGGCAGAAGCTGAGGGTGTGATGCCACTGACAGGCTGCCCGTGAGGCTGGCTGACCTTCGCTGTCTCTTCCACCCAGACGACCTTTATCAATAAGGAATCTTAAAAGGTAGGAAGTTAAAATTGGTGGTCAAAAATCTCACAGCAGGGCTCAGACCAGCTCAAAAGCCTATTTTCTTAAGCAGTGAATCCGCCCTCAGGAAGCATCAGCCCAAACCATCAGAGACCAGAGGGGACGCAGACACCCTGGGTGATGCTGGCCGGGAACAGTGGGCATCACGTGTCCTGGCAGATGCCAGCCCTGGTGGTGACACCTGAGCCCCAGGCTCCCACTCCTAGCACCCTATCTAAGACCTGTGGCTATCGGGTTCCACCACAGTGTGAGGAGCAGACCATTAACCCCTGGTTGACTGCACTTGCCAGTTGACCTGCAACGCTCGGTGTGGACTATCTGCTGGGAGGGGCTTGGAGGGCTTGAGCAGAAGTCGCATTTAGACACAGGAAACACAGATAAGGGGTGGCCTGGTTGCCACCTGAGCTCTGCAGACAGAGCCCTAGCCACGCTCCAGGCCCAGTGCTCTCATTGACACCCTTCCGACCATTTCACGGTTACAGCAGACGCGGTCATCGGTGACCGCTTCATTGTTTCAGATGAGCTCAGGAGAGGTCAGCAATGTTCTCCATGTCCTTCTATATCCTGCAGTAAACGCGTTTGAGCAATATCACCACGGGTGGATTATGCCACCCCTCAGTCCAAAAGTCTCACCGGGGCCTGCCTCCTTCTTCCAGTGCAGGGGTACAGGACACTGTGCCTTTCCCCTGAGGGCGTGCACCATCAAGCCTCACGCCACCCAGAATCCTTAAAGATCCGCTGAGTCCTGGGTTCCTGAATTCCACGGTTTCTCCCCTCCTCCTGGAGCACCTGTGGCTTATGAAGACCTCCACCTCCTGCCGCTATTAGTCCCCAGAGTGGACCAGTGTCATGTTCCATGGCATGCAGTGAAGGTTCAGCCAGTGTGGACACTGTGGCAGGGCAGGAGAAAGGGCATGGCCCTGGGACAGAGCTCTAAATAAGCAGTGCTGGGCACCCGGGGCAGTGAACTGCTCCCAGCCCTGCCTCCTGAGCCAGCAGCCCCAGCCAGGTCCATGGCGCATAGCAGGATGGGCTAATGGAGTCCAGGCAGGGTGCCACGGCCAGCACAGCACTCGGATTTGGGGCTTCTACTGAGTCTGCAGCAGCTCTTCTTTGCTTAGATGTCTGCTGGGCAGAAACCCCGTTATTGAAGGAGTGGGGAGAAGATGGACCCATCCCCTTGCTCTTGTCTCTGAGGGGCTCTGGCTTCCCCTGGGATGCAATCTTTTTTTTTTTTTTTTAGAACCAGGGATTGAACTCAGGGACGCTCGGCCACTGAGCCACATCCCCAGCCCTATTTTGTATTTTATTTAGAGACAGGGTCTCACTGAGTTGCTTAGGGCCTTGCTAAGTTGCTGAGGCTGGCTTTGAACTCTCGATCCTCCTGACTCAGCCTCCCAAGTTCGTTTGGACTACAGGTGTGCGCCACCGCGCCTGGCTTGGGATGCAATCTTGATTTACCATTTCCCACTGTGACAGCTCTGACCCCACGGAACAAGTGACTCCAAGGAGGAGCCCGTCCGTGACTCTTGCTGGTGGTCGCTGGCGATCTTTGGTGTTCCGTGGATTGCAGAAGTGGCACCCTGAGCTTAGTCATTATTTTTGCATTGTCTCTGTGTGGCTGTGTCCAAATTTCTGTCTTTTATAAGGACACCAGTTATGCGGATTAGGACTCTCCCTTGTGACCTTATCTTATGACATCTGTAATGACCCTATTTTCAAGTTAGTTCACATTTTGAAGGAGAGGATTGGGACTTCAACATACAAATTTTGGGAAGAAAAAGTTCACAATCACAGCTACCAAGTTTGTCCATTCCAGTAGCAGGGGTGGCCAGGAAATGCCCACTGAGTGAGTCTAGGGACCCGATGGGCTGGGACCCTGTTAGCTGTCCCAGTATGTCTGCATTCGATGGGGCACCAGGATGATGCTTTGGGTCTGAGTTTCAGGGTACGGCAGTGTCGAGCTGCCAGTGTCCCCTCCCCTCAGGGTGCAGTCACCCCATATGTGCTGGAGAACCCGCAGGGACAATGGCCAGACGCTCTTGCAGTGGCGCTGTGGAGTCCTTTCCCGAGAACGGGCTCTCTCCTTCAGTCCATGTGCTTGGGCTCAGAACCGGCCCAGGTATAGAGACTGACTGGGCAGGGGGCTGTGACTTCCTGTTGAGAGGCAGTCTGTCCTCCTGCTCATCCGCCCTTGGCTTGGGCTGCTGCTGTAGCCAGGGCAGTACCTTGTTGGATGCCCACCTGGCCTGCTCCGGGGGTGCTATTCTGGCACCGTCTGGCGCCATCTGCGGGTCAGGCTCATGCGGCTGCCCCTCCAGTCCCGCACCTCTTACAATAATTGCACCCACCTGGCTGCTGACAGCGACATGCCGCCACCTGGCCCGGATTCCTCTGGGTCTCCTCTCCCCTCTGCTGTCAGAGAGCCCAGCCCAGCCCTGCCGAGCATTCCCATTGGCGGCCACCACCTAACCTGCCAACAGTGCCGGTGGCATCTCACCACCCTGTGAACATGTCTGCTGGTCACTTTTGGTTCGTGGCAGTGTGGACTTGCTGGTGTGAAGCACACTCTGCTTCCTGATCCTCCCCATCTGTCCCTTCAGTTCTGGAGTCAGGCCTGGCTGGATGTGGCCGTCACCCTCTCCAAGCTCCCAGGCGCCATCCCAGTTGGCCCGTCTCCTGGAGGCCTTGGGTGTTGAATTCCACATCACAGGAAGGTGGTAATCGACGTTCTACCCTCCCCTGGTCCAGCACTCTTGGGGCGAGTCCACACAGTGCCCTGGCTCCTGGTGGCCCGTCCTCCTGGTCCTGCAGCTCTGCCGGGGTAGAGGTCCTCTCTCTTGGCCCACCCAACACCCTCCAGCAGTTTTGGGTGCGAGTTAGTCCTGGTCCTGGCCTGCGGGTGAGTTTGGGGTTGACCCTGGGAAGGGGCTGGAGTCAGGTATTTTATCACAGCAGGGGACGTGCAGGGCCGTGAGCGAGTGTGAGGAAGGCATCGGTCAGGGGAGTGTGGCCACTGGGACGGGCCCACAGCATTTAGGATTTCCAGTTGTACTGACCCTGCTGTCACCATCCCAGGCCCTGATCTTGGCCCTTCCCAATCGGGGCCCTGCTCTGGGCATAGCAGGCTTGCCAGGGCTGAGGCGTTGATCTTTCCTGGGGCTCAGTTACCCCCATACTGAGTCCTGGGCCTGATGCTCAGCTTGTCCCACCCTCCAGCTGTAGGGGACCTAAGTCTCTTGACTCACTGCTTTCCATTCTGGCTCAATGAGCTGCTTGCTCACCCTCTGGCTTTCCTGTGACCCTCCAATGCATCTGCAGCACCAGCCACAGCCTCAGAGCCCGTAGTCCTGATGTGACTGTCCCAAGCCCCTTGGTGCTTGCCCGTCCTGGTTCATCCCTGGGAAGGTGTCACACTGCACCTAGAATGGAACTGCCCAGGTACATGGAGCTACCTGGGGAACAATGGTGTGAAGTGCTGTGACTTGCTGGGCAGTGGAGGACTCAGGCCCAGCTCCGTCACAGAACCCAAGTTCTCAGTCCAGCACTGGGACTGATGGTCACCCTCAGCTGCTGACCTAGGATTTGCATGCCGACTTCACTGGGTGGGTGGCAGAGACAGGATGCTAGTGGACAGGGATGTGGATTGGCTGAGGGAGAAAGAGATCAGCAACCTGGTTGTGAAGAAGCCTCAGGGGGCCCGTGGGACCTGGGAGCCAGGTGCCCCTTTCCAAGGCAGCCTGAGGTGGACCTGGGGGCAGGCCTTTCTGCTGTCACACTGGTGGTCATGGCTCTGGGCTTCCCCTGAGACAGAGGGCAAGCTGGGCTCAACCACCGGCCATGCAGGCCACACTCCCGGTGGCTAGGCAGTGTGGGCCTTGATCCTGGATGAGAGATCTGGGCAGCTCCCTCCAGCACCCACCATGGCCTTAGGACAAAGGTGGGCATGAAAACTGACCTTTCCTGTCCAGTCCCAGGAAGGGGCTGGCTCTGCCTGATGCCCTGCCTGTTAGAGCTGATCCTGCCTGCCAGGATGGAGTCTGGAGGCCTTGGGGTAAGCCTGACTCCTGTCTAGGTCGGCCTCTCCTAGGGAGGACAGAAATGTGCAGGGCACAGAGGTGCCGGGGTCAGGCCTGTCTGGACGTGGGCTCTGGCCAGGGCAGCTCTGCAGGTTCTCTTCCCCTTCTTCCCCTGGTCTGCCACCTCCCAGTGGGGAAGATGGGGAGAGAGGAGCTGTGTCTCCTGGGCCCTTCCATGAGGGGAGGATTTCTGTTCTGGGGAGGCAGGCAGGCACGTGGGGAGAAGGGAAGGAGCTTCTCCAGTCAGTGGTGCCTTGATGATGTTTGGTCATCCAACATCCATTCTGACTTCTTTCTTTACCATGTAAAAAAAAAAAAATAGTGCAGTATAGTAATACACAACCGTGGGGTTCTTTTTTGGTACTAGGGATTGAACACAGGGGCTCTTAACCACTGAGCCACATCCCCAGCCCTTTAAATTTTTTTTTATTTTAAATTTTGAGACAAGGTTTGCAAAGTTGGCTAGGGCCTTGCTAAATTGTTGAGATTGTGAGATTGGCTTTGAAGTCAAGATTCTCCTGCCTCAGCCTCCGGAGCTGCTGGAATCACAGGTGTGCGCCACGGTGACTGGCTGGCGGGGCTCTTTCTGATGTATTCACAAGTGCAGGTGACAGCCTGCTCGGTTTCAATCCCCAGCACTTCCCCTTTCCTCTCCTCCTCCTCCTCTTGGTCTCCTTTCTATGGTGTTCCTTCTATTTGTTTATTGTTTTTTTAAATCGATGCATCATAGTCAAACACAAAAGTGGAGTTCACCAGGACATACTCACACCTGCTTGGGGCACGATCAGGTTGACGTCATTCCGCAGTTCCTTTCCTTTCCTCCTCCCTCCCTCCACCCCTTCTTCCACTTCTCTCTTCTCCCTTCTGTTTTCATGTGATTCCATCCTACTTTTTAATTCCTTATTTCTCTCTACCTTCTGCATATGAGAAAAAATTTTGACATAGATATATATATAATTTTGACATTTTTTATATATATACATATATACATATATATATTACATTTTCTTTATTCATTTGTCTGTTGGTGGGCACCTGGGCTGGTTCCACAACTTGAGCATTGTGAACCAAACTGCTATAAACACTGACGTGCCCATATCACTATAGTATGCCGATTTTAGTTCTCTTGGATGAATACCATGGAGTGGCAACTCGACATGGATCAAAACTCTAGACTTTAGATCAGAAACGTTGCAACTGCTAGAAGAAAACACAGGGTCAGCACTCCAACACGTTGGTGCAGGCACTGACTCCTTGATGGGACTCCTGAAGTGCAAGAAATGAAACCAAGAATCAATGAGTGGGATGGTGGCCGTGCAATGCTGCCCACAGCAAAGGGAACGGCCAAGGGCGTGAGGAGAGAGCCCACAGGATGAGGGAGATATCCAGAAGAGACTGAGAACTCAGAAGCCTACAACAACAACAAAATCCCAAACAGCCCAGTCATTAAACGGGCAAATGATGTAAACAGACATTTCTCAAAAGAAGAAATAAAAATGGCCAATAAATACATGAAAAAAAGTCCAAGATCCTTAGCCATCAGGGAAATGCAAGTCCAAGCTACTCTACTATTTTATCCCACTTCAGTTTGCATGGTAATCATGGAGAACACGAATCGTAATGAATCCTGGCAAGGATGTGGGGAGAAGTGGGCACCCAGGCGTTGTTGGCAGGACTGCAAATTAGGGCGACCGCTGTGGACGGTAGTGTGGGGAGTCTGACTTTTTAAAAATACCACGCTCTATGTTGGAAAAGTACTGCTACGTGTGGCCTGCTGCAGCTGCCAATCAAGGGGTCCTCCCCAGCTAGCCAGTGGGCAGGCAGGCAAACTAGTGACCCAAACTAGGCCAGGTGGGCAATTTACATCTGAGCAGGAGTCACACCAGGATGGGAAAAGGTGGCAGGGTTCACTCCTTCCAGGGATGTGCAGGGGCTGGAGGGCGGGAGGCTCTTGCCTGTGTCTCCCTTCAAGCCTTGCTCTCTAGCAACTTCCATTCTAGGAGCTTCCCAGAGTTCCCACATTTGTTGTTACCTAGGGTCAGATGCTGATGCTTCCAATGGCCCACGGAGCCACACTGATAGAGCAGGAGCGTTGTGGGGCGTAACTTAAGAACAGACCCATCACCACTGAGAAGTCCAAATGTGAGAGTCTTTATTAGTCGGCCAGCTGACTGTCTCATACAATGCCCCAAAATGGCTATTGGGAGGACAGCCCTGACCACAGGGTCAGTACATCAATCATAAGTGTGTTGCTATGATTCAAAACTACAAACTCACATCATGAGATCTGAAATCATCAGTAGAAGGGGAAGTGGGTCAAGATGACCTTACTTAGGTGCAAGTTAAAGAATGGTTACTAACACCTAGACAATCACTGCTGACATGGTGCATTGTCTAAGAACAATAGGAATCAACAAGAGAACGACTGTGCATTGTACAAGAATTGCCATTTTGTGTTGCCAAACATGCTATGCTAAGCAACTGTTGATGGGTGCGGAGGTGGGGTATTCCCACGGGAGAAGCATTTCCTGTGTGACATGGAGTCTCAGGGAAAAATGGAGTCTAAGTAGTCATTGCCAGTATAGCCTGGCCTGTAACATTTCCATGAAGTCAAATATGTCAACCCGTCCCAGGGAGACAGCCCTGGACAGGCTCCCAACCCCCAGCCAGGAGGACACTGGCTTGGAAATCTGTCCTGTGTCCTCTGTGAGAGGGCCGTGAGACTCTGGGTGTATGTGGGGGTATGTGGTCATCCTTCACTGACCCCGGATGGTTTGGGAGAAAACTCGTTGCTGATCTGGTGAAGGGAGCCAGGGAGGCAAGTTTTCTTAAAAGAGAGGTTCAGACTGGGGGAAGTCGTCATAACTGAATAACCCACCCTCACCAAGCACTCCAGTTTCCTTGATGAATTATGCATTTGATTGTAAAAACTGCGATTCGGGCATCAGTACAAGATAGCGTTGGTGCTGAGCACGGAGTTTAAAGTGCATTTCCATCAGCATTCACTTTCTTAGATGCCATGGGGAAGTCATTGTGGATATTTCTGTGACACTGAAGTGTTTTATTATGATCACGTTTTTCTTTTGCATTGAGAACTACACACATGGTTCTCATGTGAAAATTTCTGCCAAAATTCAAAACAAGATTAAGTGTTTGAAAATGCTTTTCTGTCTTCTTCTGTTTTGCTGACTGACATTGGTTGATATGCTGTGTGTGTGTGTGTGTGTGTGTGTGTCTTATTTATTGATAGAACTGGAAAGGAAATAATAGCATTTTTCCCAATGTTCTGGCTTAGAAAAAGATTTCTATCTTTGATCAGTTTGTTGCTTGGTACATAGTGTTCCCTGAGTGCTGAATCCTAATAAAAATCTCCCTCAAGTGCGTTTTTCTCTCTCCTGAAAGGGAAATAGAACTTTCATTTTCATATCAGGGAGGAATAAGCAAAAATGGAGCTGTTAATAATTTAACCATTTATTCTTAGTTGATTTTATTTATTTATTTTTTTGCCCAAGAAGAACATTTGATCCTCTCTTTGAATACAATTAATATTTTTTGATGCTGTGAAGAACTTTCTTTCTTTTGTTCTTTTTGGTACTGGGGATTGAACACAAGGGCACTCCACCACTGAGCCATATCCCCAGCCCTATTTTGTATTTTATTTTGGAGACAAGGTCTCACTGAGTTGCTTAGGGCCTCACTAAGTTGCTGAGGCTGGCTTTGAACTCATGATCCTCCTGACTCAGCCTCCCGAGTGCTGGGATTACAGGCGTGCGCCGCTGTGCCGGGCAAGACCTCTTTCTAAATGTAAATAAATATGTGCTTCTGTTTTCAACTGGACATCATTTCGACTTCCAGAAATTTTAGTCCCAAGAAATAAAGGTCCACATATTTATTTTCTTAATACTCATCCTTGTCATGCTTCTACCCATACACCCATCCACCTATGCATCCACCCAACCATCCATCCATCCATCCATCCATCCATCCATCCATCCATCCACGTATGCATGCATGCATGCATCCATCCAGAATTCTTTGAACTTCTACCTATGACATGTGCCAGAGATGACCAGTGTGTGACTCAGCTTTGTCACTACAATGACATACCCATCACAGGCTATTTGTGGTGCATGAGAGGCTTCCTTTGGTTCAAGGTTCTGAAGGTTCAGCTGCAACATTGGGCCTCTGGCAAAGGAGGTATAACAGGAGCCAGAGAGTAGAGAAGGGGAGAGACTGGGGTTTCTCGGTTCCTCTTGAGAGCCCTAGTGACCTAAGGTCCTCCCACGAGGTCCCACTTCCCAGCAGTCCACAGACCTCCCAATACCTACCACCACCCTGGGGACCAAGATTTCCATAGGGACCTTTGTGGCTGCTCGTCCAACCCATAGCACAAGATACTGAGGATATACTATAAAGAAATAAGAAAATAGGTTCTTGCTGCTGTAGAGTGCAAAGAGTGTCCTGGCAATTTTAGCCTGAATTATGACAGTAGAAATACAATTTCTTTCTATTCAAAAATAAAACCTGATTGGAGGATAATCATTCATGGATTTTATACTTAGTTGTAATTTACAGTCTTCTTTATTTGTGTTCCAGCTTTAGGGTGGGCATTCATAGAATTCCTGAGTCACACAATCGCACTGAATAACATGAAAGGCGGGTGTGTGGGGGAGGGAATCCACAGGGAGATTTTGAAGTCAGATTTTACTAGGATCCTCCAGCTCAGTTTATCACCCTGCAGTGCCACCTGGTGGTCGCAATGGTGAACTACACTCAACCCACACTGCTGACAGTAATGTTGGGTTCCTGCCCTGTGAGGACTTGTCATTTTTCATCCAAATGTGTACAGTGTTGAATGTAGAATGGCAGCTATCAGTAATTTCCCAGAGCAGGAAGAATAAACCAAGACTGCCAAAATCAAACTTATACCAGATGGAAGAGTAAAAGTCACCTTCAACATTCATGATGCAACAATGGCTGTGGTGCACCCCTTCGTAAAACCCTTGCAGTAACTTGGTGGAAGGTGACTTCAAGTCTCACCTTCATTTTACTGATGAAGATGTGGGGCTTGTAAGGTTGCCAGATAAAATGGAGGGCATCCAGTTAATTTCAGATAATCAGCAATCACATTTTTGTATCAAATATTCAGATAAGCCAGAAATACCTTTTAGCATGCAAACATGTCCCATGCAACCTTTGGGGCATATTCATATAAAAAATTGCTGGCTGTTCATCTGACATTCAAATTTAACTGCAGGGGAGGTCTTTTATTTTGTCTTCTCCTGATTCTAGAAGCCCTAGGTTGGGGAGCTTAGATGCTGGGGCTTAAGAACATAGAGCTAATGAAGACAGGGCTGGTGTTTGAAGCCAGCTCTTTCTTAGAATGAAGCTCAGGCTCTTAACTGTGTGGTCACCTCTGGAGACCACCGTCCCCACCTGGACCAGAAGAGCAGTTTGGGGGCGGGCAGAAGCTGGAGCTGTTCACTTGTAGCACCGGAGAACGCGGGGAGGAATGGACTCACCAGCAGCACAGTTTGTTTTAATTTAGTGAACTTCACAGAATTCTGTGGCAGAAATGCATCTGGGACATCGAAGGAACTAAACCCAGGCACTGGAAGGTCCTAGAAAACGTGAGAGTCTCTCGGGGACTTTGAGGGGAGCCATGCCATCCTCTGGGGGCTGTGCGGGGCAAGCACAGGCAGCTCAGGGATGCGAGTGTGGAGGAACCTGGGACCCCGGGGGGACTCCCAGGCTCATGTGCCAAGATGGTGTCATAGAGGAGGACCACTGAAGTCCCTCCCCACCCCATCCAGGGTGGCGTCTCTGACCAAGGCAGAGGTGAGCCATCGACTCTCACATGGTCCACAATCCTCTTCTGCCATCTGCCCTCTTACCCACAGAGGGGTCTTTGAAGCCACCATTGAACTTTGTGGCTTGTCCTCAAGGCCACAACAGTGGGTGGTTGTGGGGACACCTGACCAAGTGGACCAATCAGAGGCCCTCCTCTGGGAACTTGGGATCGGAGTCTGGGGCACTGGTGAAACATGGTGGACACGAAGACCTGGGGGCTGGGAGGGTCCTGGAAACAGGGAGCCAGGGAGGAGGAGGGGGAGGAGTATGTGTGAGAGAGGCGGAAAATGAATCTCAAAGAAGGCAGAGACCCTGCCCAACAGCACGCACAAGCCTGGCCCCGGTTCCCAGTCTGGAGCTGCAGTCCAGCTGGGTTTCAGTTCTAGAGCTCCTGAGACCCCCCTGCCTCCCCATCCACAGGACACCAGCCTCACTCTCATCCTGGCTGATGGTCGGGGACACCCCTCTCTCCATCCTCCTCTTTTATTCATGACACAGAAACCCTGTGCGTCACAGATTTACCCCACAGCTCTCTTTGGAGACCTCGCTGGGATTAGACTCCTGCAGGTCAAATACTTGGCTTCAGATCTGTTCTAAGCCTACTCCCAGGGGCCCAGGCCACAGGCCCTGTCCTCCCTCAGGCCCTGCCTGGCTGCCCTGCGTAACCCATGCCTTCAGTCTGGAGCACTGTCACCTTCCTGCTGTCCCTTCTCCTGTCTGTGGAGGTGGCTGGCCAGCATCTGCCCCAGAGGGTTGGGTTACTGAATTCTGTCACCATCTATGGTCATCTGGGGCCAGAGGAGAATGGTGCCCAGCATGGAGGTGGTCTGTGGAGCCTCCTGGGGTCTAGTGAAGCTGTGGCGATTGGGGGACCTCAGGAGGTTCAGAAAATCCCTGGATCAGAGTGGGATCCATAGCCAGGAAAGTCAGAGACCTCGAGGTCACATCTGTGTGCCTGGAAGCAAGCCAGGGCAGAAACTGCCGACCCGGCCATGATGGGCCTGGGCCTGTGCTCGGCCTGGCACCCCTCCCCTGCCTGGGCACTTCCTGCCCACTGCTCCTGATCAATGTGGAGTTGCCATTCCCTCTCATGGCCACCGTGATTGGCCCAGAGGTAGACATCCGCTCTCAGATGGGAGGATCAGAGCCTCCCTGTGGAGCTCCAGAGGTGGGGTCTGAAGGGCCAAGCCAGCCCCGTCCCAGGGCTGGGGGCGTGGGATGTCCGGGGCTGTAGCCTTGGAGGGCTGATGTGAGGGTTGGAAGAGGGGCAGGCGCCTGTCATGGAGGGTCTGTGAAGGGTGCTCTGGGGAGGGATCGGAGTAGGCTGCGCTGCCCCGGGCTCTGGGAGTCACCTCGGTCTCCTCATAATGAAGGCTGGTGCTCCTGAGGTGATGCCCGCTGGCTCCCTGTGCTGGCAGCTGCCCGGAGGTGAACACAGGCCCCTTCCACCCGACACGCCAGCCTCGCAGTGAGCGGCCTCCCATCTGTCCATGTTGTGTGGCTAAGGAGCCGGCAGCACCCGGAGTCCAGCGCGGCCTGACAGGCTTGCTGGGAAGCCCCTCCAGGCCTTGAGGAGCCCTGCCCCTCACCAGGGGTCCGTGCAAACTCCTCGGAGAGGTCACAGCGCCACCTGCCCGCCCCAGTGGAACACCTGTCTGCGGCTGGGTTTGTTTTCCTTGCCCATCTTTCCCTCCCTGGCTGGAAGCTCCTGGGGGATGTCTGGGAGGCTGTCACGGCTGAGTAGGCCACAGAGACATGGCCCCGGGTGTAATGTGTCCTGGAAAAAATTCAGGAAAGGAAGGGGCATCAGGGAGACCGGAGAAAACTGGTGAAGTGTGAGCTCTAGTTAATGACAGGATGTGCCCAGGACAGAGCAGTCCCTCCACCTCGGACCTTGGAGGTCCAGGGATGGGCCACCCAGAAGGGCTGTGGGAACCCAGCCCTTGGAAGCTGCCGCCCTGGGTGGGGTCCTCCTGGGAAGCCTCCCGAGGTTCCCCAGGCCTGTGGGTGGGTGGAGCCAAGTTCACTAGATGACCTAGGGGAGGGGCTTGGACTCACATCAAATTAATACGGCCACACTCCCCCAGTGCTGGCCAGGACTCCTGGATGGTAGTTGGTTGAATAGTTGGGGCCCAGAGGCTGGTCAGGCCATCATAGAGAGCTGACTGTCTCCGTCTCACTCACTCACTCACTCACTCAGCTGTCAATCATCTATCCTCTGTGTTCTCTATTGTCTCTCTAGAAACTGCTCTACTGGACATTCTTTTATATAAATTATGCTTCTTTTATTTCCCTAGCAATAGGAATTACTGAATGAAAGATCACGCTTATGTTTTTAAGATTCTGGATTATATCCATTAGAGGTCATCAAACTTTCACTAATGACCTTGCTCTTCAGGCCAAACCTTGGGGAGACGGTGCAGAACTTCAGGTGTTATGAGTCAAAAAGAAGTGGGGTGTTCCCTGAGGCAAGAGAATGAATTTTGTTCCCATCAGGATCTGAACTGGGCTCCTGAAAAACACACATCCTCTCTTTCCCTCTCTCTTTCTCTTTTTTTAATGAGGACAGAAATTTGAGTCTTCCTTTAAAAAAGAAATCAGCTGTTATTTGCATGAAATTACCAAACAAATTGCTTGGACCTGGGACAACTTGGTTCCTGGGTGGTGCAGCGAACTCTCCTCTGGATCCTGATCCTGGGAAGTTGGTGGAGACCTTTCTGCTCCAGCACTCTTCATCCTGAGCTCTTCTGTCTGGGGTGCTGTCAAGGGAAGATGTTTCTCATCCTTGGTGGCAGGTGGTGTGAACATCTAGCACAGTCTAGCCATCCCACCACGTGGGGCTCTCAGGAAGAGTCCCCGCAGCAGGGCTGAGCGTCCAGCACACTCTGCAGCCATCCTTCTTCCTGGTCCAGCCTCCTGCTTGGCGGTGCAGGATTCTGACAACCCATCTTCATGCAGGATGGCAGAGAGGGACGAAGGGGCATTTGCCTGAGGCTTGGTGGACTGGTCCAGGCCTGTTGGCCTAGGCCTCTGTGTACAATAGAATAACCCCTGTGCACATTGTCACTATTTTACTGTGGTTTCTCTTATGTGTATTTGAATGGTATGTTCTGGAACTAACCCTGACCCAAGAGGCACTGCAAGCCCAGGATTGCTGCACCAAACCACCTACTGGCTGTCTCTGCAGCTGTGAATCAGGACAGGGGTTTAGCAGGCTCCACTGGGTGCCTCGGTCCTCTGCCACACATGCCTGGTGCCTGACTTATCCTTTGTGATGTCCCATGGCTCAAATAAATAGACCAGGAGTCCCCAGCCCGGTGGGGTGTCACACTCAGCTTTACCCCGAACTGCAAACTTGCACTGTTTTGCGTGAGTGCCGAGATGTGCAAACACCCTCCAAGTACTTTTTGGAAAGCCATAAACCTGGGTCCTGCCAGTCAGGGGAGCAGCTGTAAGCGCTCCTCAGGGCTAGCGACCTCAGGTGTCATTGACCTCAGGTGTCATTAGCCTTTCCCCGAAGAAAGGCAGCTTTCTTTTCTGTGTGAAATCAAGGTGTTTGTTCAGTAGTGCTGAATCCCAGAGGGGTTTTCAGAGTTTGGAAGCAGCAGGGCCCCTTTCTTCTCATCGCAGTTAAAATAAAAGTGCTACTGACAGCCTGTAAATGGGAACCAGGAATCCAGGGTTTAAACACCCCTCTCAGTTCAGAAGAAGCTGGTTCCCCTCCAGAGGCTGAACAGGGCTTGGTCTGTAGGACTTGACTTCAGAATAGAGGACAACTCTTCCCACCGGTGAACACACGTGACCCGGGAGACACAGACACACAATTTTGATTTTAATCACTGGGATTTTGTTTTAATGTGTTTTAGGAAGAACGACAACTAGCTCATCATCTTAATAATCTCACAGGTCCTGTTATGTGGAATAAGGCTGCAGGAGGTAGGTGCGGTTGTTTCATTTGTGGTGTTGGTGATGGAGGCCAGGGCCTCATGGATGCTGGACAAGCATGCTACCCCTGAGTTAAAGAAAGATGAGTGGAAAATAAGAGACCATTAGGTGTGGGTAAATTACAGGAGTTTCAGATGCTCCTGAAATTGGGTCTCAATAGTGAATGCCATAGCCCCAGGACCTGTGGGTCCCATGTGGAGGAAGACAAGAGGGTCCCTAGGAGCAGTGGGGCTCGGGGCCTCCATCGGTCCATCTAAATGTTGTGGACAGGTGCTGTGATTCCCCTGCATGGTATGTTGTCTGCTTCCTGACTCCCGCCCACCACAGTCACTTCACTCTGTGTGTGTGTGTTCACCTCCCAAGGACAGGACAGGGCCAGAGCAGGAGGAGAGATCGTGAAGAGAGACCTTGATTCATTGCATGGATTTGGAAAAGGACATTTCCCTCATTTAACTTGTGGTCTAGAGCAATTTAAAAACTTTAGAAATTTAGAAACTGGAGGAGTCCTCCAGTGGAGGCCAGCAGGAGCTGGATTGAAGATTAGAGACTAAGCAGCCCAGGGAAGAGGTGAGCAGATCCATGGGGCTCATCCTAGTGTCCTCTGGGAGACTCCGTGCCTCCCCACTGGGTACTGGGAGCCTGGTTTGGAGGTGTGAGCTGGCCCCACCCTCGGTCACTTACTGCCCATGCCATGGCGGTGGAGGGATAGCCAAGATGGCGGGTGGGTGAGGCTCAGTCCCTCACTCTGGGGCAGTTCCTGCGTCTTCTGATTGCCTGCCATGCTTGTCCTGTGTGGCTGGGTTTGGGGACCAGCAGTCACGTGGTCGAAGTGTATTACATTGAATTCCTTCAACTACAGGGGGAGGCAATTTTTCCTCACTGGATTGACACCTGCTTCTAATATGGATTTGCCTTTTCTGTCTGCTCTCCTGCCAGTGCCGCCGTCAGAGGGCCTCCAGGATGAAGGGGTTCTTACACAGAACCTGCAGAGCATCAGTTTAAACAAGGGCCCTGTCATGGATTGGATGTGAGGTGTCCCCAAAAACTCCTGTGTGAGATAGTGCGAGAGGGTTCAGGGGGGAAATGGTTGGGTTGTGAGAACTTTAACCCAATCAGAGAACTAATCACCTGATGGGATTAGTTGAGTGCAATTAAAGGCAGGTAGGGTATGAATATTGTAGGTGGAGCACTGGGGGCGTGGCTGTGGGGTACGTATTTGTTTCTGGTGAGTGGCGTCTCTCTCTGCCTCCTGATCACCATGGGAGGTGCTTCCCTCTGCCACACTCTTCCTCCATGATGTCCTGCCTTGCCTTGAGGCCCGAGGAGTGGAGCCTGCTGTCTATGGACTGAGACCTCTGTGAGCCCTGAAATAAACTTTTCCTCCCCTACGGTTGCTCTGGTTGGGTCCTTTCATAGTGGCGAAAAAGCTAAATAGACCCATTTATTGTCAAAGAGGCATGTCGTGAAGGCACAGCCCTGGACCTATTGTCTTCACTGCGCACTGTGCCACTCAGAAGCAGTCAGTCATGGGAATGGTGAAAACGCCCCTAAGAGGCTCAGAGAAAGTGACAGCTCAGGGCTGAAGTGCCCTGGGGTGGCCTTGTCCCCCCGCATGGCCGGTGCAGGTGCTGCACCTGCAGGTGGCCCGTGGTGCTTAGTCACTGATTGTCAAATGGGCAGGTCTGTGGACTAAGCCTTGGAATCAGGGCTGGCTGTGCCCACAGGCACTCCTGGGGCCTCCCTGAAACCTCATGTTCTGCAGGCCTGAAGAATCGTTCTGGGGTAGGCATGGGGCAGCTTCCACTAAGGTCACAGCAAAGCGTCCACTGCGTATGACTTCCCCCAGGTACTCTGGGCCTCCCTGGGAGAGGAGAAGCTATTCCACCAGCAGCAGTCACTGACCCCCCTGTGTAACTGAGGCATGGCTGGGACTGCAAGACTGCCCGGGCTCCTCGTGGAGCCTCCAAACCTGGTGAAAGGGGTGGTTGGTTATCGGCAGCAACCCTGGACTGACTAAGGCAAGGTGACCATGAGCTCAGGCCCTGGGGAGGAAGGCCCCGACAGCCATCAGGAAGGTTCCCCGGGCAGGAAGGATCTCTCCGTGGGGTTGGGAGGAGGGAGATGGTCACCTGCCCTGGCCCTGAGGAGCTGCAGGTGGCTCGTCTACTTCACCTTGTGCATGAAATCTACTGTAGAAACTGGCTGGCCACGATCAGGGTGGAGCTACCATGGAGCAAGAATGGCATGTGGCCTCACCTGGGCTCTGATGTCAGCAGGGGCTGGGACCGTGTTTCTGTTCTGCTCTCGGCACGAGATCCCTCCATGCTGATAGCAGCTTCCTTGGAGCCGAGCTGGAGCTGAAGGTTTTTCCTTTCTTCTTGATAGACTCCTCTGATGCCAGGAGTGGGGAAAGCTGTAGACTGTGGGGTGTTGACACCCTGGAGAGAGGCTGGAGAGTGAGCACGCAGGCCTCCGATCCTTCAGGTGGCTGATCTAGACCAGCGTGGTTTCTCCCTGGCCCAGCAGTCTCCAGGCTCAGCAGTCTCCTCAGCCCCCTGGGCTCGTCTTCCTTTCCTGACTCCCTGTTATAGGTCGAGTGTCATCTCCCCATTGGATATGTTCAGGTCCTGACCTCTGGCACCTGTGACTTGACCTAATATGGAAACTGGGCCTTGGCAGATGAGCAGGTTAAGAAGAGGCCATGCTGGGGGAGGGAAGGAGGCCCTACTCCAGTGTGCATGGTGCCTTGAGAGGAAAATGAGGTCCAGGCAGGGGGAAGGCCATGTGAGGACAGAGGCAGACAGGAGAGGTGGCCACAAGCCAAGGCACCCGAGGACAGAAAGCAGATGTCAGGCTGGCAGAGCAGGGGGATGCTCTCCTGCAGGTTTCGAGGAGCGCGGCCCTGCCGGCACCTGGACGTGGACTCGCGGCCTCCAGGATGCAAGGGAGTCGCTTGCTGCTGTTTTGTTGAGCCACCTGGTTTGTGGTGGCAGCAGCCCTGAGACTAATGGGCTCCTGCCTTCTGCTTCTCTCTTGCTGCCCCGCATGACCTCCCAAACAAACGTCCTGCTACCTGATCTTTCCACCCAGGTCTTCTCTCCAGGATCCCCAGCTGAGACACCTGCGCTGTGCAGAGAGAGTGTGCACGTGAGTCCCGTGTTCCTGAATGAACACGAAGTTTTGTAGAAACCGTTGAGTGTAACAGTCCGTTTTCCGCCCACTTATTTTGTCCCTGGCACTTCACAAATGAATCGAATTGGGTCACACCCCCTGTGGCAGGTAGCCTCACCAAGGCCACTACTTTAAGCTAGAGGGAGACCGAGTCTGACTGAGGATGAGAAGCTTGCACCATTTGGGACCCTAAATTCATGATCTTTCTGACAACATGGCACCAGAATGTTGCCTAATAATTTCCCCATAGACGTCAGGATTTTATCCGTGCGCCCACCTGCATTGGTGGGAGTGCATTTGTTGCCTTGATTGAGACCAAAATATCAGAAAGCGACCTGTGGGGCATTTCTGCTCCTGGGAGCCCCCGAGGGCTCGAATTCCTGCCACCTATGTGCTCTGCCACTCGGGGCGTGGTTACCGCAGCTCATCCTTGTCCACCCTCCGGCCAGTGGGGAGTGGGAGAGGGAGAGAGGAGACAGTCTTCTCTTCCAGGCAGGAGCTGCTTGCACTCCATTTTCTACCTTGGATCTGGAACGCTCCCAGAGGCCACAGGTTGGAGGTTCAGTCTCAGCCTGTGGCTCTATTGAGAGGTGATGGAAGCCTTGGGAGGCAGGGCCTGTGCAGGAAGTTGGGTCGTTTGGTCAGCCTTGAAGGGGATCTTGGGACCCCAGCCCCTCCTCTCTTTGCTTCCTGACCACCATGTGGTGAGCAGCTGTTCCTCCACGGCTCTGCCCAGATGGACTGTCTCACCATGGGCCCCCAACCAGTGGAGCCAACCAATCGTGGACAGAAAGCTCTCAAACTGGGATCCAAAATAAACTTTCCTTTTAAATTGGTTTTCTCTGGTTTTTT
>JAJEJO010029767.1:0-11056 GCA_020662805.1 Glaucomys volans
CCCCCCCCAGTGCATTTTAGGGAGTTAAATGCAAAGTTTGCATTATGATAAAACCGACGCTGCCATATGCTCCAGAATCTTCGAAGACCCTTTCATCCTCTTAGATGACAAAACGATGGAAACCCTGTTTATCAAGGATGTCTTATGGCATCCAAGTTCTCTAAAATCCCCAAGAACCGACAACAGAGTTTCGAGTTCCATTTTACAAATAAGGAAGGTGAGGAAGAATTTAACAACTTGCCCATGTTCAATAGCTAGGAAGTGGTACAGTCAAATTAAATCAGCTGTTTATTACTTATTCATTTTTGGCAGTGGTGAGGAATCAAACCAGGTCCTCACGCATACCAGGCATGCACTCCACCACTGAGTCATATTCCCAGCAGCTCCCAAAGAACAACCTGCAACTATGTCGCATATCCCTGCCAACCCATCCGTTTCCCAGCCCTTGTATCCCACCACTTTATTGTACACAAGCCCACTAGCACCGTGCACTTCCCCAAATGCAACCCCTTTCAGAACCACACCTTTCCTTTTACCTTTTCCAAGCTCCTTCCCTTTCCTTCATTCCCGCACCGTTACCCTAAACCGTCCCGCCCTTTCCCTCCAGCCCCGCCTCTTTGCCCTTCCCAAGCCCCGCCCTTTCCCTTCTGCATAGCGTTTTTTCCCAGCTCCATCCTTTATCCCTAGTCCAGCTCCACCTTCCAGACCCATCCAAAGCTCCGCCCTTTCTTTCCTGAGGCTCACTCTTCTGTCGAGCCCCTCTTTACCCTGCAGTTCTCCTGCCCCTATTCTCCTGACTGGGCCCCGCTTTGCACATAGCCCCGCCCCTTCCCCGCAAACCCCGCCCCACAGACGGGTCTATTCTTCCAGCTCCGCCCGCCCCGACCCACAACTCCCGGCCCCCTTAGGCTCTAGCCCGCGTCCCTCTGGCTCCGGCCCTGCCCCCAGCCCCGCCCCGCGCTCCGGCCCCGCCTCGCCGCTTTCCTCGGAGACCAAGGCCAGGTCCCTACCGCAGCCGCCGCGCCAGCGGGAGGGCGGGCGGGGAAGGGAGGAGGCGGAGGGGGAGGGGAGAAGGGCGGGCTCCTTAGGCCCAGCCCCGCGCTCACTGTCCGTGGCCGCAGATTCGCCACAAACGGCTCGACGATCCTCGATCCCAAGCACTGCGACTTCAGCCTCCAGAACCTCAACTCTAAGGTGGAGGTGCTAGCCGAGCCCTGTGGGGTGTCTAGGGGCCTTTCCAAGCCCCAGAGCATGGCCTCTTGCGCCGCAGGGGGCGGGCGGGGATCCGTGGCGAAAGCGCAGCTCGGCAGCGCCGCGGCGCCGCGTTTACCTGCGCAGACGCCGTCGCCGCCGCTGCTGCCGCCGCCGCTGCCACTGCCTTTGCCGCCACGGTCTCCGCCGCCGCTGTCCCCGCGCTGCCTCCAGGAGCCTCCATTGTTCCGGCGGCGCCGGGTCCCGAGGCGAGGCAATCTAGAGGCTCGCGAAACGGGCGGCGACCGACGGAGTTGAGACACTGGGGCGCCGGCGGGACCGGGAGCGGCGGGGGTCAGCGCGGGAATCCCGGGGAGCCGGGGCTGGAGCGTGGGACGGCAGGGGGCCGGGGTGGCGAGCTCTACTGTCTCCGGAGTTGGGACTCCCCCTTCCCGGCCCGTCTTTCCCCGCCGGCCTCCCCAAGTGGGGTCGGAGCCCCGGCGGGCGCCCCCGGCGATGAACCCGGACTCGAGGTGGCCGGTGAGTATGGGCCTGGGACCAGGGCGGTGGTGGCCAGGGGGAAGAGGGTAGGTTACCTTTACGGGGAGCGCACTGAGCGGCCTGGCTCGGGTGCCCCTTGGGCCACTCCAGCCGGCAGAACTGACAGTGCATTCGCTCCCTGCCGGCATCCCTGGGCAACAGTGTATCCTTCGGGGCTGCCTGGGCCAATGGCAAGAGGGGAGCCTTGTTGAACTTGTTACACTTCGACCAAGGGGAAATGGCATCGCATCCGGGAGAGAGGGCTGTGGGCACGCCGAAGCCAACCAGGTCCCTCCACCCCTTTCCCCTACTTCCTCCAGGCCGGGAGCTCAGAGAGGCGGGGTGGGGACCCATGCAGCAGCCTTCCCCCAGGGCCCCGGGCCCTCCCTGCGGGCTTTCAGGTCTAAGTTCTCGCCTCTCACCCTTGTGCCTCTGCTGCCGGGTCCCAGCGGAACATTGCAGGGGCCCTGTGCCACTTTGAGAGCTAGGGCAGCAAAGCCAGAGCTGCAGCATTCACCTGGGACCCGACTTGGAAAGAGGAGATCTTGTTTGCGCCTTTGTTGGTTTGTGTTTAAAGACACAGCCCCAGTTAGGAAATGGATGGGAGTTGGAGTTGAAGGCGTAGCTTTCCTGATGTGGAATTCAAGGGATTTTGACGGAGGGGCTGCAACCGCCTGTCCACTTGCCTAATTTAGCCCCAGGAGGAGAGGCCCAGGGGTCAGTGTTTGTCAAGGAGCTCAGGGTGGCTTTGCCTGTGACTGTGCCAAGCCCCTAGCTGAATTGTTGAACTCAACTAGGCCGAGAGAAATTGGGGCAGTCTCTGACCAAGCTGGGTGTCCTGGGGTTTGGTGCCATCTGCTGTCTTCACTCACCCAGGAACATTGGGGAGGGGGAAGGGCTGCCCCTAAGGTTGGGCATGTAGCCCAGCATGCCTAGATTGTCTTGTTCCTGTTTGTACTCCTAGGGCCCTGCACTTGCTAGGCACTCAGTTAATGGTGCATGCATAGGTGAGTAAGGATCTTAAATGTTGTGCATGCCACCTTCCCTGAGTAAATGACCTGTTTTCACTTAGCTCCATCATATCTCACCCAACCTAGTTCTTGGGCCAGAGTGAGGATCCCCATAAAGATCTCAGAAATGAACAAATTCATTGATTTCTGTTGGAATCCAGCACTAATTGTTGACCACCCATTCAGGACTCTCCATTAGCCTTCATTCCATATCTCCCAAATCCAGATCTGGTGATCCCCTCATTTAGCTATTCATTCAGCAGGTTATTTGTTTGCTAAAAGCTATATCCATGACATGTTGGGTTCTGGGGACACAGAAGGGGATAGGCACTGGTATGTGTACTGTTCAGCTGTCCAGTGGGAGGGGAGAGAAATTCCAGTGTGGTAAGTGCAATGCTGGAAGTGAGAATAGAACATTGTGGAAACAGCTCCTCTTGGGGGTCAAAGAAGTCATAACGGAAGTGACTGTTGAGTTTTGAAGAATGAATAAGGAGCCCATCAATCAGAGAGGATGGAGGGTATTCCTATTAGAGATCATCTGTATCTTGGGAGGTTATAATGCTCAAGGATTGGCGGGTTGCCTGGTGTAGACAGAAAGAGCTGTAATTGGTGAAAAGAATCTAGAAATGAAGACTGGGGCCAGGCAGTGAAAGGCGTGTCTTGGATGTTATGGAGAATTTGAATATTATGATGAAGAAACTGGGAGCATCAGGAGACTTTTAGTTAACAGCTTGGTGTGATCGATCAAAGATCATTTTTGCTACAGCATGGGGTTGGGTTAGATGAGTTGAGACATAGGGCAGGGGTAATGAGGACCTAGAGTAGGACTATGGTATAGGTGATGGCATTTGGAGACACTGTACAGGGGGGCTGGCCAGGACTTGGTGACCCCTGGGGGCAAGGAAAAGTAAAGAGATGGTGTCTCTGATTCACATCACCAGGAACTCTTACCCAGGCCTATGCTAACTTATCCATGTATTCTAGATGTGACAGCATGGGGGTGGACTTTGACGTGAAGACTTTCTGCCACAACTTGCGGGCAACTAAGCCACCATACGAGTGCCCTGTGGAGACCTGCCGCAAGGTTTACAAGAGTTACAGTGGTATTGAATACCACCTATACCACTATGACCACGACAACCCGCCGCCCCCACAGCAGACTCCACTCCGCAAGCACAAGAAGAAGGGACGGCAGTCACGCCCGGCCAACAAGCAGTCACCCAGCCCCTCAGAGGTATCACAGTCACCAGGCCGTGAGGTAATGAGCTACGCACAGGCTCAGCGCATGGTGGAGGTGGACCTGCATGGCCGTGTCCACCGCATCAGCATCTTTGACAACCTGGATGTGGTATCAGAGGACGAGGAAGCCCCAGAAGAGGCCCCTGAGAATGGCAGCAACAAGGAGAACACTGAGACACCTGCTGCTACTCCCAAGTCTGGCAAGCATAAGAACAAGGAGAAGCGCAAGGACTCCAACCATCACCACCATCATAATGCTTCTGCCAGTGCCACCCCCAAGCTGCCAGAGGTGGTATACCGGGAGCTGGAGCAGGACACCCCTGATGCCCCACCCCGGCCAACTTCCTATTACCGGTAAGGCCACCTCTCTTTCCCACCTCTGGAAAACTAGTCAAGCAGGAACCAAGGGAGGTGACAGATAGGTAGGAGGGTGGGGGGATAAAGGATAGCAGGTGAATTGATCTTGTCAGGCAGTGAGAAGAACTGGACCTCTGCTAATGATGGCACTTACTCTGCACTGCCACATGCCAGGCCCTACATCGAGTACTTTATAGTCACTCCCTAATTTTATTCTCACAACTCTCTTAGGTAGGTATTGTTCTCATTTCACAGGTGAGGAAGCCATGGTTCAAAATGTATGCTAGATCTGTGCAAAGTCACATGCCAGTAGATAGCTGAACTAACCCAGGTCCCTCTGACTCCAAAGCTCCATTATTTCCACTATACGCAAAATCTCGTTTCTGATTCTGACCCTCTTCACTCTCTCACTGTGTGAGTTTGGGGAACACATTCAGCTTCTGGTGTTCTAGAGAACCCCATCTGTTCCTCTATAAGGTTCTCAAAGCAGTTTGTGACTCTGTAGAGGTAATTTCCCCAGCATTCTGTTGCTATCCATCCTTTAGCATGCTTTCTCCAATATCCCACTGCTTTAACATGAGGTAAAAGATGATGAGGTGGAGAAAGTGTGGTGGTAAAACTGTATACAGAAGTCCTAGCTGAAGGATGATACAAAAACCAAGCATAAAACCCAGATCTTAAGAGTTTTGACTTCCAGTACAAAGAGGGTATTTTGATGGTTTTAGTAGGGCAGTTTTTGTTGTTAACAATCAGAAGCCCTAACCTCTGAGAAGTGTTTATCATAAAGGTTTTTATATGAAAAGCAGTTTTTACCAAAAATATAGTCCACACGATGTTATATGAAATTCAGTTCTCTGAAAGCAAATACAAGGGCTGGGGATTTAGCTCAGTTGGTAGAGTGCATGCCTCAGATGCACAGGCCCTGGGTTCAATCCCCAGGACCACACACACAGACACACAAATAATAATAATAATAATAATAATAATAATAATAATAATAATAATAAATGCAAATCTATGGGAACATAAGTGATATGGCCCATTATGAGACATTCTCTCTCTCCTTTGAGTGTTAGCCAGTCTCCTTTTTTATTTTTCCTATTTTTTCATCTCTTCAGCCCAGTTCTACTTCTTCTAGTTTTCTAGGGTCTCTTCTCTTTTCTGTTAGCATGGACTGTCATGCTCACTCACTCCCAAAACAGACCCTTGCCTGGACCTCCTCTCCTCCTAAGGGCTATTGAGCTGTGTGCTCTGACATGCAGTCCAGCCCAGCTCACTCAGCAGCTTTTCTTCCTCCTTCCACACAGGTTCACACTTTCCTCCTGGGGATCAGATCTGTTCTCTAGGAGAGCAGTTGTCAGCTGGCGCATTGCAATCAGTTAGGAGGTGTGTTGTGTATAATTACCATTGTTACCAAAACTGCTCAAGTTTTGGAAATGGCTTGTTTTTTATATAAATTGCAAAAGATCTGAGGTCATCACATCACTTTCTCTTGCTTGCATTCTGAGATGCTTCCTTGTGGGGGAGGGAGAGGGCGTTGTGCCAGGAATTGTGCATGACATGCAGCCATCTTATCTGTGCTGCAGCCTGTAATCTGGGAGCCTGTGGGAGTGTGTTATGCACCATCACAATGTGTCACATGTGTCATGGCAGAGGAAAGGGTGAGACCCAGTGCTCAGGAGAGCTGGTGTAAGGCCTGAAAGGATCCAGATGGTTCACACCAGCCCTGAGTCATACCCTTGTTCAAAGAGCAGAGATTGCAGTCACCCTGGGTAAGAGGTAAAGGACTAAGGAAAAAACTGCATCCTACAGACAACATTTTAGTCTCTCCTCCCTGCCACCCACAAAATGCCTTTCAGATGCACAACAGTGAGCACCTATTTCTGTGTGGTGAATCAGACATGATCCCTGCCTGTCCTGTAGTAGAGGAGTGAGACCATAAACAGCTGTAATGCAAGGCATAGTGGGTCAGGGCTGTACAAAAGCTAATAAAGTTAACATTTCCTGAGTACTCAATCCATGCCAAGCACTGTCAGAGCACTTTAGCTATAACTCCTTTCATGCTCATAACAGCAGTGTGATATAGGTTCACATTAGCATCAACACTTCACAGATGAGGAGACCAGCGCCCAGAGAGCTTGGCTCACATACCCACAGGACCCAGGTGATATGGCTCTAGAGCCTGTGTGCACTAGGCCAGCTCAGAGCTCCATTCCTCAGGTGGAAAGAGGAAAGTAGAAACAGGAACTAAAATTTTGCTAGGGCCTGCTGTGTGCTACTTGATTTTGGATGTTCACTCTTGTGATTCAGTGAAATCCTGATAACGTTTGAGAGTAGGTAGCATTCTCATTCTGTTGTCAATTAAACCCAGGTCCAGAGAAGATCAGTGATGTCTGAAGGTCACAGAGTGGCAGATGCAGGATTTAACTCCAGGTTTATTAGAAATTGAAACCCTGTTTTTCATTGTACCCTATAGTTTACAGTGCCAGAGTTCAGGCCACATATAACATGGCAAATGTGGGGTGCCTCCTCTGTGTCACAGGTACCGAGAGCAACCCTCCATTCCAGGTCTGCTGGCCCAGTGAGTGCTACAGGGTGGAGGTAAAGAGTTCAGGGGCTGAGATTAGATGCCAACTCTGCCACTCCCCAGTTATGTGACTTGTCTTGATTTGGGCAGTTAATTAACTTCTCAAAGCTTTAGTTTCCTTGCCTATGAAATGAAGATAAGAAGAACATTGCATTTCCTCATGTACAAAATGAAGATAGAACATTGAGCCAGCTGCAGTGGTGCACACTGTAATCCCAGGGATTTGAGAGGCTGAAGCAGGGGGATCTCAAGTTCTAGGCCAGCCTTGGCAACTTAGACCCTGTCTTAAAAATAAAAAGGCTTGGGATATGGCTCAGCAGTGGAAGTTCTCTGGGTTCAATTCCCAATATCACACACACACAAAAAGACCATTGACCCTATGCCAACTGTGGTAACTCAGCACAATGCCTGGCTCATTGTAAATACTCAGTGAATCTAGCTTTGATTATTATCTCCCAAAGCTACCCAGAGAACAAACATAATACCTAGAGTTTGAGGGAGCCCTGAGCTGATGCTGGTACCAGCTGAGAGAAAGACCCATCATCTCTAGTCAAGGGCCTACCAGCTGGTGCTAGAGCAATATATATATATAATTTGCCAGTGATATCAAGGACCTTCCTCCCCCTGACTCTTTGTACTGTCATCCAGACTACCACAATGGATCCTGCTGCCCCCACTGTCTTCCCTTTAGGACTCTTCTGAGTTCTATAGTGGAAGGGAGGTGGTGTCTCATAGCAGCTAGGACCTGAGCTTTTGCAGAGACAAGCTTGGATTCATCCCCTAGCTCTACCACTTTCTCACAAGTGAGCTGGGGCAGGTGCATTAACTTACCCAAGCTTTACACTTCCTTTTCTGCAGAATAAGGATGAGTATAGAGTGTCTCTAGTACTTGGGGTTAGGGTGAGGATGGAGCAAGGCAATATATACAGAGGCACAGACTTAGAGTAACTGCTTGTCTGTGGATACTACTCCTTGTCTGTAAGGGAGGGGAATGTCAACTATGCCTTTGTGTTGCAGGTACATCGAGAAGTCTGCAGAAGAGCTGGATGAGGAAGTTGAGTATGACATGGACGAGGAGGATTACATCTGGCTGGATATCATGAATGAGCGGCGGAAGACGGAGGGTGTGAGTCCCATCCCACAAGAGATCTTTGAGTACCTAATGGACCGACTGGAAAAGGAGTCCTACTTTGAGAGTCACAATAAAGGTGACCCCAATGCACTAGTGGATGAGGATGCTGTGTGCTGTATCTGCAATGATGGTGAGTGCCAGAACAGCAATGTCATCCTCTTCTGTGACATGTGCAACCTGGCCGTACACCAGGAGTGCTACGGTGTCCCCTATATCCCTGAGGGCCAGTGGCTGTGCCGCCGTTGCCTACAGTCACCCTCCCGTGCTGTGGACTGTGCCCTGTGCCCCAACAAGGGTGGTGCCTTCAAGCAGACAGATGACGGGCGCTGGGCCCATGTGGTGTGTGCCCTGTGGATCCCCGAGGTCTGTTTCGCCAATACGGTCTTCCTAGAGCCTATTGATAGCATCGAGCACATCCCGCCAGCACGCTGGAAGCTTACCTGCTACATTTGCAAACAGCGGGGCTCAGGGGCCTGCATCCAGTGCCATAAGGCCAATTGCTATACAGCCTTCCATGTGACATGCGCCCAGCAGGCTGGCCTTTACATGAAAATGGAACCTGTGCGGGAGACGGGTGCCAATGGCACCTCTTTCAGTGTCCGCAAGACAGCCTACTGCGACATCCACACACCCCCAGGCTCTGCGCGCCGCCTACCTGCCCTATCCCACAGTGAAGGTGAGGAGGATGAGGATGAAGAAGAAGATGAGGGTAAAGGCTGGAGCTCAGAGAAGGTCAAGAAGGCCAAGGCCAAGTCCCGGATAAAGATGAAGAAGGCACGGAAGATCCTGGCAGAGAAGCGGGCAGCAGCACCTGTGGTGTCAGTGCCCTGCATCCCACCACACAGGTATGTGGGGCACAGTTGGATAGGCAGGTGAGGGAAGAATAAGCTCACCTGGAAAAGAATTGACAGGCCTCTGAGTGGAATAGCAAGGCTGAATTTTCCTCTCCTTATCAGGAGCTACATAGAAGGACACAATAAATTCCTAAAGAGATTATCAGGTCACCTGACTTTTTAAAAAATTTATTTCTTTTTATGTGGTGCTGAGTATCAAACCCAGTGCTTCACACATGCTAGGCAAGTGCTCTACCACTGAGCTGCAACCCCAGCCCCAGGTCACCTGACTTTGACTGTAGGAGCCAGAATCTTGAACCTCTTTCTGGCAGACCTAACAGGTGTTTTACACTGCCTACATTTTGATGGTGTAGTTTATGAGGAAGAAAGAGGATGAACCCAGCCACAGTGGAAGAAATATGGTCTGATAATAAGAGAGTAGTAGAGTGAAAATTGAAGAAGGAAAGATTCAAGAAGTTGTGGAGGGGCTGGGGTGTGGCTCAAAGGTGAAGCACCCACTTAGCATGCCTGAGGGCCTGATTCAGTCCCCAGTAGTGGAGTGTGAGCTGCTGCTCATTTGAGTTCCGATCACCAGTTACTTTTAACTCTCACCAGAGGTTTCTGCTCCAATACAAAATTCCAATACACTTGTAATTTATCTTCACTTAATTTTATCCAAAAGGCCAATGAGACAAGTGATGCCAGCTGTGTCGAAGCCTTCAAAGGCTCAGTCTGAGAGGAGATTTCAGGGACAAATAGTTCTCTGTGCTGCAATGGCTAAAGCAGTCTAGAGACAACTTTAACTGGACACCAGGAAGTCAAGAATCTGGCATAGTGCTGGAAGTTTGGATTCCAATCTGCTGCATTGTCATGGAGGGTACTGTTCGATGTTCTTTGCTTTAAGGCCAGAGTTACAGACCTTTATTACCAGAGGCATATTCCTTATTCATTCCCATTTAGGAACTCTTTTGCCAGAGACCCTGTTCTTCCTCAGAGAATCAGGCACCCAACAGGTTTTCTTCTTTGTTCCCTGGTTCCCAGGCTCAGTAAAATCACCAATCGCCTGACCATCCAGAGAAAAAGCCAGTTCATGCAGAGGCTGCACAGCTACTGGACATTAAAGCGGCAGTCACGGAATGGGGTCCCACTGCTACGTCGCCTGCAGACACACCTCCAGTCTCAGAGGAACTGTGACCAAGTTGGGGTATAGTGTCCAATTCCCTGTGGGCTGTGGGAATCAGTGCCAGGAGGACCAAGACCAAGATTTGCATCTATAGTTTCTAGTGTCAGAGGGCTTAGACTGTTTCCTTCTTTAAGCCAGCCCTCAAATCAGGCTCAGCATGAAATCTATTTATGTTATCAGCTCAGTGGAAAGGTATTGATCATATGTGTTGATTCATTCAACAGACACATGCTAAACAGTTACTCTCTGCAGGTCCTGGGGACATACAGATTGAGGCACTACCAGCAAATTACTATGCACCCTCTTTTGACTTAATCTGCTCTTGACCCGTCTCCTGGGTTTTCCTGACATTTCTGATCTTTCCACTCACTCTCTGATCATCCCCTCAATCCCCTTTTTTTGCCTCTACAGAGAGATTCTGAGGATAAAAACTGGGCTCTCAAAGAACAGCTCAAGTCCTGGCAGCGACTCCGGCATGACCTAGAGCGAGCTCGGCTGCTGGTAGAACTGATCCGAAAGCGGGAGAAACTCAAAAGGGAGACGGTGAGTGCTCCTGGGTCAGTCTTACTTTTCAAAGGAGAATGCAGACCCAGGAGAAGGGAAAGTATCTGTGCCCAGACCAGGAAACATCAAGGGAAGTAGAATGTCACCAGAGAATATGAACAGAATTCTAACTTACAGGGCCCAGGCAGATCATGCTGGGAGTTCAAGGAAGTGGAAGGGCATAGTAGTTGGGGAAAGTCTTACTTGACAGGTAGACCTGAGTAAGCATTCGCCCAGCTGTGGGGGTGGGAAGGAAGGTGAGTTCCCAAACCAGCCGGGACCATCTCTTTGGATCTCTAGGCCAAGGGACTGGCCTGGGCCTGGCTGATTAGGCCTTTTTGTGTGTCAGATTAAGGTCCAGCAGATTGCCATGGAGATGCAGCTGACCCCTTTCCTCATCCTCCTTCGCAAAACCTTGGAGCAGCTCCAAGAGAAGGACAC
>JAJEJO010029786.1:0-14288 GCA_020662805.1 Glaucomys volans
CATTGCTGGTGGGAGTGCAAGTTGGTGCAGCCACTCTGGAAAGCAGTGTGGAGATTCCTTAGAAAACTTGGAATGGATCCACCATTTGACCCTGCTATCCCACTCCTTGGCTTATACCCAAAGGACTTAAAATCAGATTGCCTCAGTGATGCAGCCACATCAATGTTCATAGCTGCTCAATTCACAATAGCTAGATTGTGGAATCAACCTAGATGCCCTTCAGTAGATGAATGGATAAAGAAACTGTGGTATATATACACAATGTAATATTACTCAGCCATAAAGAAGAATAAAATTATGGCAATTGTAGGTAAATGGATGATGTTGGAAACTGTTATGCTAAGTGAGATCAGCCAATCCCCAAAATCCAAAAGCCAAATGGTCTCTCTGATAAATGAATGATGATGCATAATGTGGGGGGGAAAGATGGCAAGAATGGAGGAAGGATAGCTAGCATAGAGGGAAGGGGGGGGGGGGGGGGGGGGGTAAAATTAATAACAGATACCATTGCCCTGTGTACATGCATGAAAGCACAGATGGTGTGACTCTACTTTGTGTACAACCCTTGAAACAATAGCTGTACTCCATTTGTGTTCAATGAATCAATAAGTAAATAAGAAAAATAAATTAAAAAAAAAAGAAAGGAAAAAAATTTAAAAAAAAAGATAGATACAAAAGAAAAAAAAAAAACGAATAAAATGAAACACTTTTTTAAAAAAGAATATCATGAGCACTATGGCATCTAAGTGCCTGTACACAAGCACTCATTTTTAAAGTGCCAGTGAATTTCAAAGTGACAGATATTTCATGAAAACTTGCTTTGTGTAATATGGTGTACTAGACATACATGGTTTCAAAATGTTTGTCATTTTCTCAAATACCACATACTTCCTAACTCAGGAATTTAGGATAATTGCTTAGTACATCAAAAAAAAATATTAAGCCTTCAAAAAAAAAAAAAAAAGAAAGAATAGAACTTCCAGAGATAACTTTTTTTCTGCAAAGTAAATGTTTAATAAACTTAATAATTTAATTTCTACACTTATTTGTCTATTCATTTTTCCTACCTGCTTTTTACAATTTTTATTTCTGAAATTTTTTTAAAAATTATTTTATTTGTTCTAATTAGTTGTATATGATTGTAGAATGCATTTTTGCATTTTAATAGATCATAGATAAATGGAGTGTAATCTCTCATTTTTCTGATTATACATATTGTAGGATCACATCAGTCATGCAGTCATATATGTACATGAGGTAATCATGTCTGTTTCACTCTACTGTCATTCCTACTCCCATGCCCCTTCCCTTTCTCTACCTGTTTTTTAGTCAATGTATTACTCATAAATCAAAGTTTTAATATTAATTTAAACATTTGCATATTT
The DNA here is from genome assembly GCA_020662805.1 of Glaucomys volans. Taxonomy (NCBI): domain Eukaryota; kingdom Metazoa; phylum Chordata; class Mammalia; order Rodentia; family Sciuridae; genus Glaucomys; species Glaucomys volans. The sequence goes on from JAJEJO010029786.1 coordinate 1,386, forward strand.
TTTACTATGTATCCCTTTGAAATACATTTAAACATAACCATATCTATGGTCTCCTTCTCACTTCTAATACTGTTTATGTAGGATGTGGGGGGATGTTATTATTTAGAACCACACCCCCCACAAAAAATTTTCAGTTTTATTGGTATTTTCAAGAATTAACATTCAGTTTTATTTATCCAAATACTTTTTGCTCTCTTTTCACATATTTAATGCTTTCTTTCATTACTTTCATTCTCTTTTCCTTAGATAGTTCTTTGAATTTACTTTGGTATTTTTATGTTATCCTGAAATTATATTTTAAAATGTCTTGATTTATAGTTAAGCCTATTCTCACCCATTGTCATCAGATATTTTTTTTTTTTAATTTCAATGTACTCTTTAACTGAAGAGTTTAATTTTTTCCCCCTTGGACAATGTGTTGGTTCTATTGTGTCTTATCAACAATATTGTTTGTGTTTGGGAATATACTGAAATTTTCTTTGTGATTTCATACATAATCTTTTAAAAAATATATGCTACATGTTTAAAGGGATAGGTATTTTTTGTTGGATAGTAAGTTCTGTATACATCAAATACAGCTGAATTTAAAGTATTCTATTTGTCTGTATTCCAATTTAGTTTGAACAATTTTGGTTAACTTCTGATAGAGTTTTGTGTTAATCTCTATGATATAATTTTTTTTTCTTTTCTTGTACTCTGTTACATTTTAAAAGTGGTTTGGTAGATATTCAATGATTTATGATTATGGAATTTTCTTGATTGATTGTATTTTAGTGTGAAATATAATTTTAATACCATCCATTTTGAATCCCATTTTATTTTATCTACATTGATCTCATCAAGACCTTTGGCCATAGCAACAAAAAAGCTGACTAAAACATATAGTATCCAATTACAGTAGATCCCAAACCAGTTTTTCTCTGGAAATTTTTTCAATTTGGGAGATGGCAGTGCAGGATTCAGTCAAGTACCTCCTTTCTAGTGACTTCTAACCTGGAGGATTTTACACACTAGAAATAGGGCACTCAGGGTCCTCTCAGGAAAGGTACAAACTTAACAACCTGCCATACTTGCTTTCCTAAAAATATTTCAGGGATTATTTTCCCCATAATAAAGAGCATTTTGGAAACAATGCTGGAAAGGCAGCTGAACTGTCTTTGTAGAACACCCTTATACCAGAGTGCATTCTCAACATTGTCAGGATGATGTAAGCACATTATTAAACACTTTTTCTTTTGTAGCACTTATTCACAGAAAGATTTTAAAAATATTGAGTGAAATTTTATATGGTTTAATCAAAATGGTAGTGGAGTGATTTTACACATGCCTTCTAAATCTGTTTCATCCTTCGAGGGCCAGCTGAGAACTACATCTCAGCAGGATGCTTTTCCTCATCACTGTAGCATTCTGCAATATCCAGAGAGAAAAAAATTCACTTGTCTAATTTATTATCTGGAATGGATAAATTATTTAATATTGCATTTCCTTTTTGTGGTTTGTTTGCCCAATTCGATCGTGAACTCCAAGAGTACAGAGGTATATTATTTTGTGTTCTTATGCCTAAAATCTTTTCAAAGTACCTGTTTTAAAAATGTCTGTAGCTCTTGGTTAATTAAATATTGCTTTTCAAAAATTTCCACCATGGTACTTCTGGTGAAAAGGGAATGTGTAAGATCATTTCTAAGGATTTGGTAACTAAACTAAAGCAGGAACTAGACCAATAGTTAGTCATCTTATTCTATCCTCAAGCTTTGTGTTCCTTCTGGTACTTTGTATTGTACTCTTCTGTGTTGTATGTTTTCAGGTGAAAATGAAAGACATGTTCTAGGAATTTGAAATATGGCTGAACCATTGCTTAGCTTTCCTCCTGGCCAGAGAGATGGAAACCAGCATTACATTTGTTTTTTCCATAGTAGGAAACACAGGAAACAGAGGAGAGTTCAGAATCTCTTGCCAAGAATACCAGGCCTACTCATTGTCTTTCCTGAACCTAAACAATTCTACCTTCTGTTCCAACACCTCTGTCTATTGTCAACTGTATTAATTTCCTAAGGTGCCACAGCAAGTTGTCACAAACTAGGCTGTTTGAAAAACACAAATGTATTGTCTCACTCTTCTGGAGACTGAAAGTCCAAAATTACATTGTTGGCAGGGATGTGCTCCCTACAGAACTTTTAGGCTCCCACCTTGCCCTTCCCACTTCTGGTTGTCTCAGACTTTTTTTTTTTTAATTTAATTTTTAATATTTAGTTGTATGTGGTAATAGTACCTTATTTATTTATTTATTTATTTATTTATTTATTTATTTATTTTTTATGTGGTGCTGAGGATTAAACCCAGTGCCTCACATGTGCTAGGCGAGAATCCTATCACTGAGCTACTACCCCAGCCCCCTCAGACATTTCTTAACTTATGACAGCTTCACTGCATCCTGAACCTCCATCTTCACATAACCTTCTTTCTAAGTGTGCCTCTCTCTGTGCCCAGATTTCCTCCTTTACAAAGACCTCTGTCATTATAGTGGTGGGGGTACACCCTATGGACCTAATTTTAAGCATAAGTGTCTTATTTCCAAATCAGTTCATATTCTGAGGCAGAGCAGCTAGATTCTAACTTATGTATTCTAACATATGTGCGTGTAGGGGGCATTTAACTGGAACCCGTAAAATCACACTCTTTCTCAGTGTATCCTATGTGATTTTCCCTTCAAGTAGAGTTGTCAAATTTAACAAATAGAAATATAGTAGCCTTAGTTAAATTTGAATTTCAGATAAGGGACAAATAATTTTAATGTAGGTATGTCCTAAATAATTCATAGTACATTCTTATAACTCTTTATTTGTTTATTTATTTGGTGGTGGTGGTTATTTAAAATTTCAATGTATCTAGGATTTGTTTTATAACCAGACTTCCAGGTCTTTGTCTCCCTTACTTTGGTTAAATGATCTTTCAGAACCCTCAGTCTGGCTTTTTCTTTAAGGCTTGACTCAAATGCTACCTAAACCAAGAAGGTTTCCTTGGTCTCTTCACCTGGGAATAAGTTCTCCTCCACTTAATTTTGCTAGATCTTAATCTGTACTTCACCTGTGATGCTGAAAAGGTTCAGCCTTATATTAAAATTATATATATATTAATAATATACATTCATAAGTATATATATTCACCTGTGATGCTGAAAAGGTTCAGCCTTATATTAAAATTATATATATAAATTAAAATTATATATAACATGTATGCATATAATTACATATATAATATATACATACATACATATATATATATACACATATATATATCCCATCTACCCCATTAAATGGAAATTACTTGAAGACAGAACGTTTTGATGATTTGATTTTCTATCTTGTTTACTGTCTAGCTCATCTCCTTGGGACAGTAGGTATTCAAAACAAACAAAACAAAGCAAAAACTCATTCCTGTTTAATTTGTTTTGCTGAAGAAAAACAACAACAGCACAGAGTAACTGGGAAAGATAGAAGTATGTGCAAAAAAATTCTACTCTATAGTGGGACCCTGAGTCTTCAACAAAATGCTCCTTGTTTTCTAATGTGCTCCCTCCTCAGCAAACTGCTGGTTTGACCTACACTAAAACTTCATCATCAGGCATAGACTCCCCATTTCCCTGATTTATTATAAAGGATTAAAGTGCTCACTGGTATTTACTTTTGATGATTTATGCCTAGATTATATTTACAGTCAGTGAGGAAGAAATATTGAAGGGTGTATTCACACCAACATCTTTCAGAAACAGCTTGGCCAAGTGTGGATTGGCAGTGCATAATAGATAGAAGAACCAGATTCATCCATAGCAAGAATGCACTCTATAGTAATTGCAAGATAGAGATGCCCTTCATTCATTCTTTCACTTATTCAACCAACCAATAAGTCAATATTCCCTGTGTTAGTAAAAGAGGCACGCTTACTTGCACACATACTGGTGCCTTCGAAAGCTTTCAGATAATTGGTACTTTTACAATTAAAATTCAGAGGAATTTCTTTATAGTCTTCATGCTAAAGAACAAAACTAGCATCCTTGAATTATAATTAAAAATCTTAATAAATGCCATTTTTCCTAAACTACTCAACTGTGTATCACTGTTTGTCCAATATTAATAAATGCATGCCATCCCCTACATTTAAAAAAAGGAAAAGGAAAACAGTGTTTGTTCAAAAATAAATTTAGAAAATACCATGTTAAAGAGGTTACTTTGTAGGCTCCCTTGTAGACTGATATAATTTGATCTATTAATGTGTTTGTGTAATCAATGTTTATGTGTTTTATTCATCAATATTTTGGGGGAACAAAATCATATGACATTAGGTTTTTATTGTGCACAGTTATAGCTTGAGGACAAAGGTTAGATCTTTTTATGTAAATCTACATGACAATTTATGCTATAACAGCTTTTTTCAATGTAATTAGTATCTTCTGTCAGCTTAGCAAACCCTTTCCCCCACCATAAAATGATGTGTAAGATGTGGCAATTAAAGTGCTAATTGGGCTTATTAGTCAGAGTTCAGCCAGGGAAGCAGAACCACCATGAGCTTTGCGGAGTATGGTTTTTATTGTTGAAATACCAGTTTTCACAATTGTAGGTACCACCGAATAGTGAGAGTGAGAGGAAGAGAAAAGTCACTATCAGGCCTTTTAAACCCAGGGGCAGCCAGTTCCTGGAGCAGGATTTCAAGGAAGAACTGGTAGAGTGGCTGTGGAAAGCTGTTTTTCTGCGTGTGATGAGTCAGATCAGCAGATGGGAAGGAGAGTGGCACATGGGGGTGGGGGACCTGGGGACTGACTGAAATACACTGGCCTGGGCATCTCTCTCACAGGTGCAGTCCTGGTAGCTTTCAAAGAGTGATGGCGGCTGTTGTGCTTCTGACCTCCAAGTCTCACGCACACTTCCCCTTCTACCAAATCTAACACGAAAGGACATTGGGAAAGTATTGCAGGAATGGTCCAATTCAGGTAAAGTGACACAGAACAAAACTGCCACCATGGAATTTGGGACACATTTCTAAGTTCCTATCAGAAAGTGCACTTTGCCTCTGGTGTCCCAGTTCTAGCCCCTTCTCTGCTATAAGTATCGCATGACCTTATTCAAGTGACTTAAACCTTTGGACCCAGTTTCCTTATTTGCCAAGAGAGGGAGACAGTAGAGTCTCCCAATTCTAAGACTCAAAGAGAATCGTGGCTTCTTCAGCTCATTCCTGCTAAGACAGTACATTAAAATAGGTTTTACAAAGGTATAACAAAGGTTATAGGAGTGTAATTAAAATTAGACACAAGTCTGAAAAAATTCACTAGTTCCTGCCACACCAAAATAAGAACTAAGGGCATTGGCAGTAATCTATAATCATGAGGGCAAGCTTAAAATGGGAAATAAATATTCCATTTCATTCTCATCTGGAATTTGTTTTTTTTTTAAAACTTTACCTCCTAATGTCATTTCCCCCAAAATTATATGTAGCATTTTTTAAAGTGGTTTTTAAATGATTGGTTTTTCTTGCTTTGCAATTTCTTCAGTGTGTTCTAAGAGATAAATATGCTTCATTGGTGAAGTTAATTTCTATGTGAATTTAAATGATTAATAGAGGAAATAGTTTTGACATTACTGAAATGAAGTTGCTTTTTCTGTAATTGAAAAGCATGTACATATATATATACGTATATATATGTATATATATATATATATATATATATATATATAAAACAACTATTTTTGTCAAACATTTATGACGCACCTACTATCTGCCAGTCACTCTGCTAACACTAACAGTATAAATGTTTAAGAAACATAGTAATGTGGCTAGCACATCATACAAACATCCAACAGAAAGCTTCAGTGTGCAGAGCTGGATTCTATGATGGATTTAGTCACACATTCCCATGAGATCATGGAAGGAAGCAGAAAGACATCTTTGAAAGAGTGATTTCTAAACTGAGGTGACTTTTTCTCTGAGCTTTCTTTGTTTCAGTTTAACAAAAAAGAGATAGCCTGATGGAGGGATGAGAATACAGAGGAGGATCTCGTAACAGAAGCATCAAATGAGAAAAGTGGCTCATTATTGGAATGTGTACCAAGCATTGGGCTAAACACTTTACTGAGTCCCAGTAAAATTCCCATGAAGGAGGAGTGCTATGAGGCTGCTTGGTGAATACCATGTGAGGGAAGAACTAGCTAACTTACTAGTTTTTACAAGTAAAGAGTCAGATTTATGTTTTCAATGTGCTGACATCTTTGCAGGATGAGTCTACAATGAGTTGGAGTTGGAAGGGTGGCAACCAGATAAAAACTAGTAATAGTAATCAAGGCCTACCTTAAGAAAATGATGGAAGAAATGGAGAAGAAGGGATAACTTTTGAAAAATATTTAGAAAGCATTTTATTACATAGTCTGATTGAAAAACTTGGACTGTGGGGGAACCGAATTTAGTCACTTTCTCACTATTAAAATAATTATGGACATGCATACATTATAACATATAAATTATTACTAAAATCTGATTGTAGTTGCAGTCAGTTTTTGGAGCTTGGTTGCTCAATTTCTGCCCTGTCAAATTTCAAAGCTGTTAAGCAGACACAGTTTCTGTCACAGACACTGTAAACAGACAAACCTATGTCTTTGTTCCTCTTTCATTATTAAAAGAATCATAATAGGGCAGCAATCCATGCAGCTGAAAAGAAAACATTTCAATCCCCAGTATTTCCTGTAGTTAGATAGTGATGTGGCATAATTCTGCCTAATGAGCTATAAGTGAGAGTATACTGGAATTTCTGGGAAGACAATTATCTTGATAAATCTGTCAGTCATCTTCCTTCCTGCATGTCATGCAGTAGCTATTTTGTGACCACACATCAAGAATGGAAAATGCTGGATGCAGTGGCACATACCTGTAATCCCAGTGGCTCGAGAGGCTGAGGCAGTAGGATCACGAGTTCAAACCCAGCCTCAGCAAAAGTGAGGAACTTAGCAACTCAGTAAGATCCTGTCTCTAAACAAAATACAAAATAGGGCTGGAGATGTGACTCAGTGGTTGAGTGCCCCCTGAGTCAGTCCCTGGTACACATACACACACACACACACACACACACACACACACACAAATGAAAAACTAAGAAGAATCTAGGGAGGTAGATTGTTTGAACATTTGTAGCATCTTTCAATTGCCAAGCCCAGTTCTGTTATTGAGAAAATGGATTTCTTTTTGGGTTAACTACTCTTTTAAGGTTTCTGTTAGAGAAAGCTGAATGCATTCTGACTTCTTGTTATAATTGTATCACCTTACCCAAAGGGCAACCTCAAGAGTAGCAGAGTCAGAAGGAGATGTAATGTAAGTTATCTTCTAAATTTATCCAGCAAATGCATCCTGTGAAATTGACAGAGAGGAGCACTCTTGAGAAAATACAAACTTTTTTTCAGTAGGTGAAATCTTCCAGTAACTTTTCTCACTGGTAGATTGTGATAAGAGGATATAAAAAGCTTTTGGCTCATTTTATGAATTTATGTTTAATAGAAAAGAGAAAAGAGTAAAGGTAGAACCTGGAATAGAAAGGTCAGAAATGGCCTAAAACAGCCACTGGGCAAGGCCGGATATTACTATTTAGTCAGAAAATTGTCAAGGTAAGTGCCAATATGTAAAAGAGAGAGTGAGATCAAGCGAGCCTGTTCTTTTGAGCTGGAAAGGATACTCTTTAGGCAAATGGTTGACAAACAATCATCTCACACAATTTTCTTAAAAGATCTTTGGCATGGATTTTTGTTGGAAATCATTTCAACTTTTTATTCAATGTTTAAGTAATATTTTAAAGCAGATCCCCAAAGTGACGGAACAAGAAAACATCACCAATGGCTTAAGTACTAAGTAGAACCTAGTCTTTTCTATGGATCAGAACACGGTGCCTCTTGGAAATACAAGCATGTAAAAATCAGATGAATAAAACACAATCAGGATAAACCTAGGAAATCAGAAGTAAAACACAATTTTTAAAAGTGTTTAAAAGACATAGGTAAATAAGGTCTTTTCAACAAATGATATAGGAAATATTGGACACCTGTTATAAAAAAAAATGAGTCAAGACATTGGCCATGCACTTTTTACAAAAAATAACTCAAAATGGATTATAACCCTACATGTGAAACATGAAGCCATAATATGATTAGAGGAGAGTAGAAGAAAATCCAACTGACTTCGGCTTTGGTCACATTTTTTCAGATATGCTTTAGCACTAAAGCACGATCCATGAATAAACAATGATATGGTGAACTTTATTATAATTAGAAAAAATGTTTACAAGAGACACTGTGAATAGAATGAAAGATAATTCACATACTGAAATAAAACTGTTTTCAGATCCATATCCAATACAGAACTTATATTCAAGATATACAAAGAACTCAAAACAAAGAAAACAATCTAAATAAAAAATGAAAATATGAACAAACATCTCACATATGCAGGGGGAGAATAAGCATATGAAAACATATCATAAGTCATAAGGGAATTACAAATTAAACCATGAGGTATCAATACATGCCTGTTATATAACTTCTAGCACCAGATGCTGGTGAGGATGTGGAGCCTCAGCCATTCCCAGTTTTTCTTGGTGGGAATGTAAAATCATACAGTCATGTTGGAAGACAGTTTGGAGCTTCCTCACAAAGCTAAACACAATCTTCCCATATAATACAGCAATAGTGTGCCTGGGTATTAACTTATTTCCTTTGAAAACCTATGTCCACACAGAATTCTGCACACACATGTTACTTTATTCATAACTACCCAAACTGAAAACAACTAATATGTCCTCTAACAGACAACTGAAAAAACAAACTCTGGTACATGTAAGAGTAGAGTATTATTCAGTGCTACAAAGAAATGAGTTATTCAGCTAGGTAAAGACATAAAGGAAAAGTAAATGCATGTTTGCTAAGTGAAGGAAGCCAATCTGAAAGGCTACATACTATATGATTCCAACTCTGTGTCATTCTGCAAAAGATAAACCTTTAGAGACAATGAAAAACCCCTGCGGGGTTTAACCCCTGCAGTTGGCAGGGGTTTGGGGAGAGTGTGAGGGATGAATAGTTGGCACGAGATTTTTAGCATGGTAAAAATATTCTGTAGACTATAATCACGAGCATGATATTATGCATTTGTCAAGCCTAATATATAACACTAAGTGTGAAACAATATAAATTATGGATTTAGTTGATAAAAGTACCTTAAAAATAGAAGATGCTGATACTAGGAGAAATTGTATATGGAGGGAGTATATGGAAATTCTACTATCTGCTTAACTTTTATGTAAACTTAACATTGTTCCATAAAATAAAGAGTTGTTATTTTTAAAAATCTTAATTTCAAATATTAGACTGGTACTTTAATGTAAATAGTACTAAAAACCATCAAAGGAGAGAAATTTAATATTGACCATCTTATGGCCATGTTATTTCATTATACTTACAAATTCTCACAAAAATCTTGAAAAAAATAACATTGTATTTTCTAAAAATAGTATGAATAAAGTAATTGTGTTACGTTGCCTAAAATCATACAGACATGAATTATTGGAAGTAGGTTCCAAGCTACCATCTTATGATGGCAAATTCTAAAACTGTCCAAAACATTGTAGTTTGGTATTTATACACTAGCAATCTAGACTTAGCAGATTTTACTTCACATTTTAGCTCTATCATTTCCCAGTTAGTAAATCTCAATCATTTTGTTCTCAAAAATAACTTATTGTTTTACTTTATGGAATTAGTTTTGGAATGAAGTTCTTGGTCCCAAGACAGTAGTATATTTAATGGTCAGTATAAATTTCTATGTCTTCTTCATCATTACCTTTATCTTCATTTTCATCATCTGTATCAGTGGCAATGAATGAATTAATGAGCTAAGAAGTACTTAAATAGAAAGAGAAAAGATTGGAAAAGTCCACAGGTGCCAGGAGCAGAGGATGAATTTGTACAAAGAAACAGGGTGCAAGACCAACCATAGCTGGAACAAGTCTTGAACAATGCCATTCTTCATCTTTCTTTTTTTCCATAGCATCTTTATGTAAATGGGGTGAGGATAAAATTACAAATAACTTACAGAGCTATTACTTTTAAAAAGTCATAAAAGAATAGCTCCAAGGGGTGTATATGTGGAGCCGGAAAAGGCCTTTTACATACTTGACCCAGTGGTGAGCGAGTTTGGTAGGAGGATTAATTAAAGTCATAAAAGAATTTCGTGTCCTGGACTTTGTTAGCAGAAACTACCAGCAATGCCTCCCATCTTGCACCTTCCTCAAATCACAAGTATGACTGAAAATTTGAAGTTCTAAGAATAACAAAATAATAAAAATACTAAAAAACTCCAGAGAAGTTTCAGGAGCTCAGAGAATTCCAGACACCTACAGAGAAACTTCTGGGATAGTAGTGACCACTCAACTCCTTGAGTACCTGGACAAAAATGTAGCAAAGCCTGGCAAATAGCAAAAATAAACCTTGAATGAGGGAATGACTGGGTGATAACTCCCCCACCATCACCCCAATAGAGTTGCTTTTCCTTGTGTGCCTATCAAAAAAGTTAAAACAACAACAACGACAACAAAAACTGTCCTTCATCCATCTCTCTGAGAGAATCAGGGGATAACTGAGCCAAACTTGGGAAGGATCAGTGTTCCACTGACTTTCTCCATGTAAACTGCGACTTGAAACATAATTCCTATGGGGGTTAAGGGCTAAAGGTTAATGAACACTCCTCTGGTTCAAAGAAGGGAGAATCTTCCTTCCAACCTCTTTTGTCAAGGAGTGGCTCAGGGAGGAGCACAAATTGAACCATGATTTTGTGTGACTTGGTGATAGGGTGATAGTCATGAGAGAATCAGGGAAAGTGGAAGAAGAAACAGCTTCTATAACATGTGGATTTTGCTTTCATTAGCAACACAAAATATATCATGGGATTGTGATCCACCCTGAGCCACAAACATGGTGTATGAAGTAACCAAGAAACAGAGCCCTTTGGAGGTTTGTGCTATCATTTAGTTATTTTCAGGTTTTAGTTTCTTCATTTCTTTTGATACCACTGTGAAGTGGCATAATTAAAATTAGAAAACATGTTTCATGTTTTATTAATTACTAGACACATTTGTTTTTGTTTACATTTTCAAACTCTGAAACTAGAATGTGTCTCATAATTGGTGGCAGCTTACAATAATCAGTGCTACTTTCCCTTTGTTATTCAATAAGGGTTTTATAAAATAATGACACATCTTACAATTGAGCCTCTTAGATATGATGAAATAGGATGGGAAGAACACAACTCAGTACTTTCTTCTCCCTTTTCACATAATTATTTCTTCATGCATTAATTATATATTCAGAGAGATCCAAGATGGCGGATTAGAGGAAGGCTGCATTCCTACTTGCTCCGTGGATTCCTACTTGCTCGGGATTCAAACAGCAGGAATATGACTCTCAACGAGATTTAATATTCAAAGCACATATAAGGGGTCCCCAGGTGCCGCTCCAGAACCAACTCAGCCGGGCTGGGCTCGGCCCGCCGCGGGCAGCGAGCGACGATCCGGGAGCCGGACAGCTACGATCCCGGAGCGCCTGAACTTGCAGCTGCTTCGGAGCCACCGACCTGGATCTGCGACAGCCAACAAGTGAGTGCGCGTCCCCAGTAGCGCTTCGGAGTCACTGGCCGGGGCTCCAGCACCAGCCAGCGGCCTCCCAGGCAGAGACCGAGCATCTCAGGCTACCTGGGCATTCAGAGGCGTCCGGGAAACTCTGAGATCGCGGACTCTGGTGGGGAGATGGAACTACCCCACGCCATTTTGGCGGCTTAACTGGCGGAGAAGGCTCATTACCAGCTTCCTGGGGCCTTCGGCTGCGTCAGGGGAGCTTCAACCGGGAAACTCTGGGAACGCAGTCTCTGGCGGGAAGTGGGAACTATTCTGTGCCACTCCCCCCAGCTCACCTGGCAGAGAGCGCCCATCTTGGGCTTCCCAGGCCCTCAAGCCGCATCTGGAGAGGTGGGCCCGGAGCCCCTAGAATCACTGACTCCGGCAGGGGAGGTGGAACTGCTCTGAGTTTGGCGGATTCCCTGGCAGTGGGGGTCCATTTTCAGCTTCCTGGGGACGCCAGCGGCTTCAGGGGGAGCTCCAGCCGGGAAACTCTGAGAACGCAGTCTCTGGCAGGGAGTGGAAACTACTCTGCGCCACTCCCCCAGCTTCCCTGGGGCCGCCAGCAGTGTCAGCAGTGTCTGAAGTGATCGGGCAGGGAGCTTTGGGCCTTTGGCAATAGCTTACAGTGTCCCCAGGAGAGAGCAACCACCTGCCACTGCCTGAACCCCCAGCGAGGAGTTCAGGTCAGTCTGGGCTCTCAAGCCCAGTGTCTCCATCACTGAGCACAGTTCTGTGACACCACCCCAACTTGAACTAGTGCCCAGACCCACACCCAGGCCCGGAGTCTACCACCTTGCTGTATCTAATTGTCTATCAACACTAGGCTGCCTCTGCCCAGAAGCATTGATCATTCCCAACCTGGAGGTAGTGGGACAGCACCTTTCTTGGGTCACCGCTTGATCAAACACCCCTCAAACAACAGAGGGGAAGATACACGAACACCATGAGAAAACACGGGAAGAAAGTGTCCCAATTAAACCTAGATGACATATCAAGAGAACCCAAAGACAGCATGGTAGAAGGAATGACAGAAATGGAGTTCAGAATGTTCATAATTAAAGTGATCCGAGAAGAGAATGATGTGACGAGAGAGCAGATTCAGGCTATGAATAATCAGTTAATAGAGCAATTGCAGGAAGCAAAAAATTACTTCAATAAAGAGATAGAAATTCTGAGGAAAAAACAAACAGAAATCCTTGAAGGAAACAAGG
>JAJEJO010029802.1:2726-25436 GCA_020662805.1 Glaucomys volans
ATTCACTTTTGTTAACCTGTACACGATGATTGTTCTACCTTTTCTACTGGAGGTAACTCTGTCCCTGGTGATGGCTCACCCCCTACCATGGACTCCAGCTGATGTAAATCTATGGGCCATTGTTTGAGCCTGGCCATGGTTGTTGTCCTCCGTTGCCATGATCCCCATGCCTTGAAGGCTGGCAACTCTCCCTCTATGTGGCTTAGTATACTGGACCAGTAGTCAAAGACGGGTAATGAAGGCGGTGACCATATACCAACCTAAGACAGAAGCTGTAGCATGTTCCACAGTCTTTGATGACGGGTAAGGATATGAGCCAACCCCTCCACCTAAGACAGACACGGTCTCTCGCCATAAAGAAAAAGGGGGAGCTGTCGGGGTGCCCACTGGCCGGGGTGCTCTGGGCGGCTGGCGACCCCCATGCCCCGGAGCAGAGGCATGCGTCTGGCCCCTCCGATGGAGGTGCCTCTGGGCCCAACCCTGGTGCCTCTGTTCTGCCCGCAGCACAGGACGTGAAGAGGCGGCGGCATAGCGGCCGGAGGAGAACTGCATGCACCCGCTGGAGCCATGGTGACGTGGACAGCTCCCGCCCCCCGACCTCCTGGAGGGTGGGTGGGTTTGCCCATGGGCAGGATGTCCATGTTGGGGCCAGGTCCCGAGGCCACGTGAGGAGGCAGGCCGGCCCAGACCCCCTCCTCAGGTCTTGCTCCCCACGCTGGCCTGTCAGGGTGCCCAGGACCCCAGGCGAATGCGGATGTCTTCACCATTGGCCAAGTCTTCTGTATGCTCAGTGCGTGATCACTGAGTGTCTACGTTCCGTGCAGCTTGCAGTCCACAAGGTAACCTCGTGGACAGCTCCCTGATTGGTTGTTGCTGCATACACATACTGCACTACTTCCCTGTTAGAGGAGGAAGAAGAAAGCTTCTGTAAGGAGATGGCCATCATGTGAATAAAGCTTCTGACCAGCCTATGTGTCGCGTCTCACTGCAGGCAGGGATTGGTGATACTCTCCCAAGAAAGATGTGGTGTCTTCACTGATGTCCATGGTGGTCACCCCCCCTCTGCTGAATCCCTTCATCTACAGCCTGAGGAATGAGGATATTAAAAGTGCCCTGAGGTGGCTCCACAGCAGAACAGTCTATTTTTGGGACCTCTATTTCATGAGTAGTTAGGAAAAGGTATTAAACTGTAGCCAATAAATCTGTAACAACTGCATTACTAGCAACATTAGTTTTGTATTTTATTGGATTTTATATATTAAGACATTTATTGGCAGATTGATGATGTCATTATTTGGGGAAGGGAAAAATGTGAAGTTTTATTGGGATTTTCCAGACTGAGAATCTGTTTTGTAGTTGTGTGGACCTTGAATATGAACACCTGTTTGGAAATTAGCACCATTTGAATCTGGAATGTCCCCCAAAGACTAGTGTGTCGAAGGCTTGTCCCAAGCACAGCAGTGTCCAGATGTTGGGTGAGAAGTGGTTGGTCTGTTGGAGCTCCAACCTCAACTATGGATTGATTCACGGCTGGATACAGGGTTCAGTGGACTTCAGGGAGGTGAGGGAAACTGTAGGAGAGCAACATGAGGAAGGGGGTACCTGGAGGAGAGCCCTTGGGGATGCATCTTTTCCCCAGCCCTTTTCTTAGTTTCTTCCACCTTCCTGGCTGTCAGGAGGTGAGCAGGTTTCCCTTGCCATGCCCTTCTATGATGCAGTGCCTTATCTCCAGCTCCAATGTGTACAATGAATGGAGCCAGCTGGCAATGGATGGAAACCTCTGAAAGTAAGATCCAAAATAAGTTTTTTCTCCTTTGTGTGCTTTTTCTCAATTATTTGGTCACAGAAAGATGATTAACACAAAAGTCAAACAACTCTTGTGCATCCACATACTATATGAAATCTCCATACTTATATGGTTTGGAGAGGGGCACAAGAATTTAAAAAGGATCACTGCAATAATAAACCATAGAAACTAGTGACATTTGTCTCTCAGGTAATGCTGCATAGCAGTTTAAAACCTTCAAAGAGATATAAGTACTTTTTAGAGACAAACTGCATATTGATACAAACTCTCACCTTTCAGCGCAATAGGCATTTTGTTGTACACTGCCTATGTGAGATTTAGGTACTCCTGAAGCATGTGCTTAAGAAATCTTTGTGTATGCATAAGTAAATGCAGACATGGAAACAATGACAGGAAAATCCACCCTCAAAATTTCTGATGGTATGTGCCTGTGGGGCAGAGATATGCAGGGGAATAGTATCATGTAAAGATGCCAAGAACTGAAATTTTATAGGAAGTCATTAAAGTTCTTACAAGAGTTAGTTGTCAGGGACAGTGACAACTAAATTTTTCTGATGATGAAGTAGGTTCCTGCAGCTTTTTCCTTTACATTTTTACTGGTGCATTTTAGTCATCCACAATCGTGGGAACTGTTGTTACATATTTGTACATGCACACAATGTAAGAATTGAATTTGGTCAATATCATTCCCCAGCACTCCCTTCCCCAGTCCTTCCCTCCTCCACCCCCTGGTTCCTGTCCTCTATTCTACTGACCTCCCTTTGCTTTTCATGAAATCATCCCCCCACTTTCTTTTCCTTTTTACTCTTTAGCTACCACAAATGAAAGAAAACATGCCACCCTTGACCTGCTGAGTTTGACTTACTTCATTTAACATAATGGTCTCAATACTATCCATTTTTTTTTGCAAATGAAGTAATTTCATTTTTCCTTATGTCTGAATAAAACTCCATTTGTGTGTATGTGTTTGTGTGTGTGTGTGTGTGTGTGTGTGTGTGTATCACATTTTCCTTATCCATTCATCCATGGATGGATAGCTAGTTTCTCCTCTTGTTACATTAAAAAAATATTTATTGGAGGATATGAATTCTATGGACTAGTGGGTTTCATCATGATGTTTCATCTATAATACATGCAGGTGACATCATAGTACTCCCAGGTCCTCCTCTAACTGTCCCCTCCCTTCCTGTGCACACTTTCCTCTACCATGACCATTTGCCTCCTACTTCCATGACCAGTAATCCTTTCATGTTACTATGATGTCCTTTCCTCCATTCTGACAGTCCCATCCACAGGCAAGAGGGCAAAGCATTCTAGGGTGGGTCTCTCTTCTCACTTATTAGTTTTATGACTTTATAATGGGAGTGTACTGTGGTTCAATTGTGTCATGTTCTTCCAGAATGTTTCTAGTGGCCAACGTGATGAACCCTGTGGGCACTCCTTTGCTGAATCCCTCCTGAGCAGCCTGAGGAACTCAACATTAATGAACTGTTTAATTTCAGGACCTGAAGCATCCAGTTGGGGTGTATGTCAGAAAACGCAAGAGTAATATATTTCCAAGTGTTCATCATCACAGATGATGAACATAAACATTTATGCATTTGCATAAAAGCAAATTAAACTGCTCTAAGATTTCATCTAACTCCAGTCAGAATGGCAATTATCAAGAATATAAGCAATAATAAGTGTTGGTGAGGATATGGGGAAAAAAGTGCACTGATACATTTTGTTGAAACTGCAGATTGATGCAACCACTTTGGAAAGTAGCCTGGAGGTTCCTCAGAAAATTTGGAATAGACCCATCTTTTGACCCAACTATCCCACTCCTGGGTTTATACCTTTGAAATCAGCATGCTGCAGTGATGCAGCCACATCAATGTTTGTAGCAGCTCAATTCACAATAGCTAGATTGTGGAACCAATCTAGATACCCTTCAATAGATGAGTGGATAAAGAAACTGTGGTATATATACACAATGGAATATTAGTCATAAAGAAGAATAAAATTATGGCATTTATAGGTCAATGGATGGAGTTTGAGAATATCATGCTAAGTGAAATAAGCCAATCTCCAATAATCAAAGGCTGAATATTTTCTCTGGTAAGTGGATTCTGATACATAATGGGGGTGGGTGAAGAGTAAGGGAAGAATGGAGGAACATTGGATTGTGTAGAGGGAAATGAGGGGAGGGGATGTGGGGAAGGAAAGATGGTGGAATGAAACAAACATCATTACCCTATGTACATGTATGATTACATGAATGGTGTGACTCTACATTGCATAGAACCAGAGAAATGAAAAGTTGTACTCCATTTGGGTACAATGAATCAAGATGCATTCTGATGTCATGTTTAACTAAATAGAACCAATAAATGATTAACATAT
The DNA here is from genome assembly GCA_020662805.1 of Glaucomys volans. Taxonomy (NCBI): domain Eukaryota; kingdom Metazoa; phylum Chordata; class Mammalia; order Rodentia; family Sciuridae; genus Glaucomys; species Glaucomys volans. The sequence goes on from JAJEJO010029802.1 coordinate 6,919, forward strand.
TTCTGATCAATCCAGCTTCCTAGAGCACTTTGTTTTTGTATGTTGGTGAGTTTAATTCTGCATATTTCATAAGCCAATGGTGGTCATAAGATTGTGGCAATTCTAAAATGGATACCCAATTTTAATTTGAGAGGATGAAAAAGTTCTGAGATGTTTTGATGGAAATAGTTGCACAAAAATGTGAATGCAACTAATGCCACCCAAGTATGCATTCCATATGGTTTAAATGGTAAGCTTCTTGTGGTTTCTACTTTATTCCAAAAAATGGACATAAAATCAGATGAATCTCTACAAAATTTATATGTGAATGAAGTGAATAGTATACATGAGATTTCTTCTAAATCGAGAGAAGGTCCACATGTTTTGTGGAAATTAATTTCTCCCTTGATGCTCCTCCCTGTCTTCTCTTCCTCCGCCTCATCCTGCTTCTCATCCATTTGTATTAGGAGGTTCTTTGAGACCGGGATCACATGGACCAGATTGACTAATTAGAAGCTCTGCATAAGCTTCCAAGGTGATATACTCGCTAAGTTGAAGAGGCTGTCTTTGAACTTGAGATTCTCCTGTCTCAGCCTCCTGAGCCCCTGGGATGGCCCAGCAGGATATTTATTTATTTATTTATTTATTTATTTATTTATTGTTTGAGGTGCTGGGAATTGAACCCAGGGCCTTGTGCTTGCAAGGCAGGCACTCTTCCAACTGAGCTATGTCCTCAGCCCCAGGACATTTTATTTTTGATGCTGTAGATGTCTATACTGTATATTTGGAGAGGACCATCTGTTTTTCTTTCTTTACTAATTCGCAAGAGCTGATCTTTGCTTGCCACAGAGGACACATCAAAAATCTATTAAACTTTTTTTTGTATTATATTTTTATCTGTTTTTTTTTATTCATTTAATTTTGATCCATTGAACACAAATGGAGTAGAGCTATTGTTTCTCTGGTTGTACACAAGGAGAGTCACACAATCTGTGCATTCATACTTGCACACAGGGCAATGATGTCTGTCTCATTCTGTTATTAGTCTTGCCCCCCCACCCCCCACCCCTCCCTTCCCTCTATGCTATCTATCATTCCTCCATTCTTGCCTCCCTTCCATCCCTCATTATGCATCATCATTCACTTATCAGAGAGATCATTCAGCCCTTGGATTTTTGGGACTGGCTAATCTCACTTAGCATGACAGTCTTGAACATCATCCATTTACCTACAAATGCCATAATTTTATTCTTCTTTAAGGCTGAGTAATATTCCATTGTGTATATATACCACAGTTTCTTTATCCATTCATCTATTGAAGGGCATCTAGGTTGGTTCCACAATATAGCTATTGTGAATTGAGCAGCTATGAACATTGATGTGGTAAGTGATGCATTCTCTGAGAGAGAAATTAGGAAAACTATACCATTCACAATAGCCCCTAGAAACATAAAATACTTGGGAATCAATCTAACAAAAGAAGTGAAAGACCTCTACAATGAGAACTACAGAACTCTAATGAAGGAATCTAAAGAAAATGTGAGAAGATGGAAAGATCTCCCATGTTCTTGGATAGGCAGAATATTGTCAAAATGGCCATACTACCAAAAGTGTTATACAAATTCAATGCAATTCCAATTAAAATCCTAACAACAGACCTCATAGAAATAGAGCAAGCAATCATGAAATTTATTTGGAGGAATAAGAGACCCTGAGGAGCTAAAGCAATTCTTTGCAAGAAGAGTGAAGCAGGGGGTATCACAATACCAGACCTTCAAATATACTATAGAGCAATAGTAACAAAAACAGGATGGTATTGGCACCAAAATAGACAATAGATGAATGATACAGAATAGAGGACACAGAGACAAACCCACATAAATACAGGCATCTCACACTTGACAAAGGATCCAAAAACTACAATGGAGAAAAGACAGCCTCTTCAACAAATGGTGCTGGGAAAATTGGAAATCCATATGCAGCAAAATGAAACTAAACCCATATCTCTCACCCTGTACAAAACTCAACTCAAAATGGATCAAGGCCCTAGGAATTAGACCAGAGATCCTGCACCTCATAGAAGAGAAAATAGGTCCAAATCTCCATCATGTTGGCCTAGGACCAGATTTCCTTAACATGACTCCCAAAGCGCAAAAATATCTATTAAACTTTAAAGTACCCATTCCTTAGGTCACTGAATGGGCCCAGTATCCAAGCTGAAAAACACACTTGGTATTTTCTGTCTGTGTTTTCATCCCTTCTTGGACTGCCCCCCAACCCCCTCACTGAACTAGAGACAAGTTATAGTAGCTCTTTTTTTGTGGCCAGGTCATGGACTCACAACACCTTAATATTACTTGGACACCATCTACAAGATTCAGTTTTTTAAAGAAGAAAGCTGAGATTTTAATGAGGATGAAAAAGAGAAAAGAGGCCCAAACAAAAGGTAGAGAGGAATTCCATAAAAATAGAAGGGAGACAGTGGAGTAAAGGAAGGGGTGGGGCAGAGTGGAGGAGCAGGAAGGGGAGGTGCTGGGGACTGGAGTGGAGCAAATTATATTCTAATCACAATTACATGTTTATGTCAAAATGAACCCCCAAATGATGTATAACTATGATGAACTAATAAAACAGAAAAAAAGAATTTATCCCAAGGTATCAGAATTTAATATGGTATATTAAACTACTTGTTAATTCCTTTTTACTAGAAAGATATTTTTCATGATGAGGAATGCTGTAACTTATTCTTCATTTTTTTCCATCAATATTTTATTGTGATCATGTGGTTGTTCTAATTCTGTGGGTCTCCTAACATTGTTTAATTGAATGTATCTCTAGTTTTGGCTAGAAAGTGGATAACACAGAAAAGAAGAGTCAATGAAATAGGGTTGATGGTGAATGATCTAAAATGTGAATTCTTTATGTGTGAATACTGAATTTAAATGTGTACAGAGTGCTCGTTAGATTTTATATTCATCCTCCCCACAATGTGTCCGAGAAATTTGTAACACAAAATCTAACTCATGTCTTTGAATTCTAACTCTCAAGCCTCTTAGAAGACCCAGATCTGCAGTCCCTCCTCTTTGGAATGTTTCTGTCCCTGTACCTGGTCACCATGCTTGGGAACCTGCTTATCACCCTGGCTGTCATTCTAGACTCCCACACCACACCCCTGTGTACTTCTTGCTCTTTAATGTGTTGTTGACTGACATCTGTTTTACATCCATCCTGGTCCCAAGGATGGATGTGGACACGCAAACGTATAGCACTGTCATCTCCTATGTGGGCTTCCTGACACAGGCATCTCTTTTTATCATCTCTGCATATATGGATGACCTGCTTCTGCCTTTGATGCCTTATGACCGGTTTGTGGCCACTCTTGCCCTTTGCATTATCAAGTTGTGAGGAATGACCACCTCTGTGACTTCTTAGTTTGGTGTCAGTATTGTTTAGCCTTTTAGACTCCCAGCAACACAATTTAGTAGCCTTATACCTTACTTCAAGGATGTGGAGCTTTTGAATTTCTTCTGTGAACATTCTCCACTCCTTAATCCTGCCTGTACTGATGCTCCATCTAATGGCATTGTCAAGTATTTTTTTGGTGTCATATTTGGTGTTTTTCCATCTCAGAATCCTTTTTCCTTATTATAAAATTAATTCCTCCATTCTGAGAATCTCATCATCACATGGGAAGTACTAAGCCTTCTCCACCTCTGTGTCTCCCCTGGCAGATGTCTGAGTGTTTGATGGACCGAGCTGTTGTGTGTACCTTGGTTTAGTTGTGTCACAATCTTCCAGAAGGTATTTTTATTTTTGTCTCCTGTGATGTACACAGTGGTCACCCCTATGCTGAAGTCCTTCATCTATAGTCTAAGACAGAAATTCTTTAAATGCTCCCTGAAGAGGCTGTGCAGCAGATTGGTCAGTTCACAGGACCTGGGGTATCCAGTTGCAATATACTAGAAAAGGCAGCAAAATTAAACATGTTGTCCTGAAAATCTGTGGATTTATTTCTCACCACATTTAATAATGAATGGTAGGAGCCAGTGTCGGGGGAGAGGACTGTGGAGTTTTAAAAATGGGCATAGCTTTCATATATATATGTAGAGAATCAGAAGTAATGACTGCAGACATTCTTGCATACAAGATGCTTTGTGGTCCTTGGTGGGAATTGCTGGCAAACAGGATTTTCTGCCAAGAGAGAAATCAGAAGTTATGGCTATAGGTGCTCTTGCAAACAAGGGACCTTTTAGTCCTTGGTTGGATTTGCCTGCAAATGGGATTTTCTGCCAAGAGGTCAGAAACAGATAGAGAGAACATTGCTTACAAACAAGAATGTTTCTCTGGCCCTGAGAAAGGACAGAGCTCGAAATGTTTGAGTCTAGGTTAGATTAAGAAACAGTTCAAGGAGTGGTTATCTGTGCATTTGCCCTAGCCATTGCTGTTGGCGATTTGCCTGCTTTGCCTGGGAATGCATTACTGTTGGCTTTTTGCCTTCTTTGTCTGTAGGGGTATAAAAGGCTAAAATCATATGTCATAAGGGATAAAAAATCATTGCATACTGACCTGTGTTGGAGATTTCTTCTCTTCATTAGATTTCTTCCCTTCCTTAATTCCCTACATATATATGAGAGAAAACATTTGACCCTTGACTTTCTGAGTCTGGCTTATTTCACTTAATTTGATGTTCTCTAGTTTCATCCATCTACCATTATTTATGGCTAAGCAAAACTCCATTGTGTACATAAACCACATTTTCTTTATGTATTCATCTGTTGACAGGCAACTTGGCTTTTCCCTTAAGTTGGCTATCAAATTGGCCTACTATAAACACAGATGTGCCTGTATCACTACAGTATGCTGATCTTAGTTCTTTAGGATAAATAACTAAATAGGAGAGATGGGTTATATGGTTGCTCCCAGTCTCATGGGGAATCTCCATAGTGCTTTCCAGGGGACTTGTACTAATGTGCAGTCCCATCAACAATGTGTGAGTGTACTTGTTTTCCACATCTTCCACCAGCATTTATTATTATTTGTATTCTTGGTGATTGCCATTCTCACTGGAGTGTCAATGAAATCTCAATGAAGTTTTTATTTGCATTTTTCTGATGGCTAGAGATGTTGAGCATTTTTTCATATGTTTGCTGGCCATTTGTATTTTGTCTTTTGAGAAGTGTCTGATTAGTTCTTTTGCCCATATATTAATGGGGTTATTTGTTTTTGGTTATTAAGTTTTTGAGTTCTTCATACATTGTGTATGTTAATCCTCTGCTGGAGGAAAAGCTGGCAAAGATTTGCTCCCATTTTGTAGTCTCTCTCTTCATGGAAATGAGTTAGACAAAAATAAGAAACAAATGGGGTTGAGGGGGCCCAAGAATATAGCAGGGAGATCAGTGGAGCAGAGGAAATCAAGGGGGATGCAAGGAGGGCCAGGAAACAGGAATGGTGGAATGGCATTGACCAATTATGCTATGTATGTACATAAATATACCACAGAGAATGTCACCTTTACATATATCCATAAAGCACAAAAAATATAAGTGGATGGAAGGAAGACAAGCAGGAAAGGGGAAGGGGAACAGGAGGAGGGATGAGGGGAAGTAAGGGAAGGTATTGACTGGAGATTGAGGGGGAACAAATTCCATGCTTGTATAAGTATGGCAAAATGAAACCCAATACCATGTATAACTGTAATATAGTTGTAAAATGTAAATTGAAAAAATGGGTACAAAGATTCAGTTTGGGAAGATGGAAAGTTTCTGGAGTTGGGCAGTGGTGATAGTTGCACAATCATAAGAAAGTAATTAATCCCACTGAGCTGTGCACTGAATAATGGCAAAATAGGTAAATATTTTTAAATTAAAATTTAATGATAATTAAAAGGATATAAAATCAAATGAATCTTGCAAGAAAGGAAAGAAATGAATAGTGCCCATGAGCTTTCTCTCCCATACAGAAAGAGCTAGAAAGCACTTGTGGACATTCATTTTCTTCTTCTTTCTCCATTAATATAAAAGTCCTTGGGGATTGGAATAACATGGACCAATTAGGCTAATTATGAGTTCTGTGCTTTGAGCCTCCAAGGTCACACAATTGTCAGTAATCTGCTGTGCCTCTAGTTCCTCAGTGAAGTCTGCAGTCCAGTGGGCTCCATACCTGTGTTTCCTCTTCCCATGGTTTTCTGCATCAGGACAGAATGATTTGATAAAAAATCTGGGGACAGAACAGATGCTCATTTAACACCAGGCAGGCAGGGAGAGATCTTCATATCTTGGTCATGGCCCAGCAGATACACAGCATAAACCAGTAAGTGCAAATGACATGCTGGATGGAGAAAGGCCCATTGGTAATTTTCCATCTCTCTCTCTCTCTCTAAATATATGTATATATATATATGATATATCACACATTTTCTTTATCCATTCATCTGTTGAAGGACATCTAGGTTGGTTCCATAGAAAATGTGGTATATATATATATATATGATGGAACATTATTCAGCTTTAAAGAAAATGAAATTATGGCATTTACTGGTAAATGGATGGAATTGGAGAACATCATACTAAGTAGAATAAAACAACCCCCAAAACCAAGTGCTAAATGTTTTCCCTGATATGTGGATGCTAATTCACAATCAGTGTGTGGGGGGTTGCTAGGAAAAAATAGAGTAACTTTGGATTAGGTAGTGGGGAGTGAAGGGAGGGGAAGTGACTTTTGTTTAGGAAAGATAGTAGAGCGAAACAGACATTTTTACCTCATGTACATATATGACAGCATGACCCCTGTGATCCTACACATGTACAATCAGAACAATGAGAAATTATACTCCACTTCTGTATGATATATATTAATTAGAACAAATTAAAAAATAAGATAAGAAAGGCCCATTCAAAATCCTATTTCTCCCTCATCAAGACAAACATGACCATTTGGGTGGCCAAACAGGAGGATACCACTGTGCTAAGTTTCAGCTATGAAGACTGAGTTTGTGCACTTGGTAAGGTGAGGGTTCTGGAGATCTCACTTGGAATTTTGCTTTCCTCCCACCTTGCTCTACTCCCATATCCTCTCTTCTATTATAGCAGAAAACACGTTCCTAAAATTATCTCTTCAGTTCCCAAAAAGGTTTATGAAGATGATGCAGAAGATGGGGATGAGGGAGACAATAACTAGAACATCATGGACAGTTATTGAGAGATTCCTCAGTGCCAGGCAATGAGGCATGTGTTCTACACAGATTGTGGAAATCCATCTCTCTTGTTTCCCACAAGGAATGAGTGTCAAATTAATTTGTTAAAGGAGAGAAAGAAGCACAGAAAAGAGCATTCAGAAACTCTGAATGGAGCAGATTGATTACATACACAGGGCTTCTGACTAGGAGGATCCTGGCAGGTTGTCACTTTGATAACTAAACCATCCTTTCTCCCAGCCCCACCACTCCAGGAGGAGACGGGTTCCTTCTCTGCACTGCCCTTTAGGGGATTCTGGTAGATTATTTTTCATAGTGGGTGGTGTCTACAGCAACAATTTAGGAAGAGTGGCTGAGATTTAGGAATAGAGCACATAAAGGGGGCACACTCTTAGTCAGCAGAGAGCCCTTTCCCCACTGGGAACATCCTCATGGCTCTTCACATCCTTGTGGCTCTTCACATCCTCCTGCATTCTTGTAAGCAGCCTACTCAATCTCTGAGAGAGACTCACCTTCAGGTCTTGATTTTATTATTACTTAGGAAATTGGAAAGAGGCAAAAATGTGCCTGACAGATGCAGCTAAGAGATCTGGACCCTTGGTTAAAATGCTATGAGTGGTGGGAAACAATGGAAAAGATCAGGGCAAAGCACCACGTGATTGACAATTTAATCTGAGCACTTTCAACTCTGCTCAGGGCTTCTTAACCATAAAGCAGGTTGTTAGTGTCTCTGAGATTCAGCAATGCCATCTAAGTTGAATTCTAGTTGGTGTAACTTTATTGAGTTAGAATTAAGCAGATAATATGTGTTCTCTATGTGATTAACATATGAAGAATAAATAAAATAAGTCTATTAGAAGGTAGCAATTTCTAATAATGACAATTTTAAGCTTCATACCATTCAGGTAAAATATGGTGTGACCTAAAATTGCCACAGTGCTATTTCTGTATTGTTACATTTTGATTTTATCCTTATATTAGTATGTGCTGTGTAATTTGAGAGGAAAGACTGCCTTTCTACTAGATCATGTTTGGCACAGAGAAAGCATCAAAACTAAAATCATGGTAAACTTTGAACAGACTCTTCCTTGTTCACAAATCCTGGTGGTACTTAGTGTGGCTTCAACACACTTGATTCCCTCCTGTCTGTACTTTCACCATTTCAGGAATATTCCATAGAGACAAGGTTGAACAGCTCTTGTTTGTGTCTGTGTCAGGGGTGCCTGGGGGGCATACTTCCCTTCAACAGCATCTACAACATTCAGACATTTGAAGGCAAACGCAGAGATTTTCAGGGGTATCAAAAGATTGAAAGAGGTACTAAGAGAAGGGACAGGAATGTCTTATTGCTTCAGCTGAGACACAGTTTAGACTCACATTATCTTTGACAATTGTGTATATGAATAGACCTATTTTCTTAATGTTTGAATTCTTTTTTAAAGGCATAATATCAAAATATTTATTAGGTTCTAAACATCACTTAGATGCCATACATTGTGTGGAGACAGGTATCATGCTCCCTATTTCCATGAAGGAGCACATGCCTTTGGGAGGTGGAGAGATTTACACATGCTCTACATGTGAGGCAGGTCAATATACAGCATGGAATCATGGATTTGCTATCTTCCATCGCGGGGCATTGTTTCTCCTGTTGGAGTCACGTGGAAATAACATTCCCAATACAATATAAAATGCCTTGATTGGTCACCTTGGATTATTACTAGAAGGGTGATGTTCTTGTTGGTACATATTAAGAAAAAGTGGATTTCACATAGGTTGATGACAGACTTTTTTTATTGGGAGAGTGTGTACAGGTGATCAATAATTACATTGAACATGCAGCAATTGTGGAAATCCAAGTAAACCCTCTCTCCACATATTATACAGTAATTTTCATTTTTGTGAAATGGAGAAAGGCAGATGAATTTTGAAAGTATTTTCATAATAATATAAGGTAAATGATGTTCCTCCTTTGGGTAATGTTGTGCATCACATACAGCCTTGGAGGTAGATGTGTGTACTTCATGAGTGACTTTAAACCACATTTTGATGCAAACTAGCACATTTCAAGGGTGATGGGTGTTACTGTAGGCTACTCTGATGAGCTTTAGGTGCTTTTCAGGTAAGCATAAGGAAAACTCTTTGTGGACATGTACATCAATACTGACGTGGAAACATCAACAGGGAACTACACTCTCCCCATTCATGACTATAACTGTGTTTGGGTGACATATCTGCAGGAGAATAGACTCTTAAAGAAATGCAAAGAACTCAAATTTCATAGGTAAGTATTCAGACCTCAATCAAATGTGGGTTTTGATGCAAATGGTATCAGATGTTTTTATTTTAATATGGCCAGTGGGCATTATGGAGTGTAGCAATAGTTAATATTCATGCAGAACTTTCTAAATGCCAGGAAATACTCTAAAGCCTGGCTTCCCAACACTGTTACTAACCCAAGAACTTTAAATGCAGATTCTTTTTTTTTTTTTTTGGAACTGGGGACTGAACTCAGGGGCACTTGGCCACTGAGCCACATCCCCAGCCCTATTTTGTATTTTATTTAGAGAACAGGGTCTCACTGAGTTGCTTAGGGCCTCGCTAAGTTGCCGAGGCTGGCTTTTAACTCATGATCCTCCTGCCTCAGCCTCCTAAATCACTGGGATTACAGATGTGTGCCACTACACCTGGCTAAATGCAGATTCTGATTAAATTGATTTTTGTCTGAGACTAGGGCGTGGGTATATTAAAATCTCCACAGAAGAGGTAGGAGGGAATGAAAAGCGAAAGTATTGGGGACTGGAGTGGAACTAATTATACCTAGGGTTGTGTAATGGTGTTAATGACTGTGACAAAATGATCCCAATAGATGTATACTTTCTTACAACAGCCACAGGATGTAGTTATCACCCCCATTTTATAGATGATGCAATTGTCTTGGCTGTTTACATTATTTCTTTTGTTTTTCTCTTTGGCCTATTTCCTAATTCAATCCTAATGAGACTTAACAAAATAATGAGCCTAGTTTCCTTCAAGTAGCTGAAGTAAGTAATTGCAGTCCATGTGAAAATCTATTTAAGTAGAAATAATGTTGGGACTCAAACCTGTACTTGGGCCTTTCCTTGGTACTAATATCCTAATCTGTAAACTTGATAAATTAGGATTTGAAATTCTTGAAGAAGTGTTCAAGGCCCCAATCAAATCCAGAATAAAAAAATCAGAAAAGAATAAAAAAGAGTGCCTTTTTATATCCTATATATTTCATGAATTTTCACAAATAAACATGTATAAAAATAAAATATTCAGATTCTTATCATTTATAATCTATAAATGATTGACAGTTTCAGTGTACACTGATGCTATATTTTATATCAGTGGTACCATTGATTATGTGAATTTAACCATGTTTATCAAAAGGGAGGGAAGGTGAGAGAATAAGGAGACAACTGGGGAATGAAAATGTCAAATTATGTTATGCTCAAATATGTCACAGTGAATCACACTGCTAGGTACGATTATTACAATACCAGAAAAAATTAGAAGTCCATTAAAGCTAAGGATACTTGTTTATTATTGCATATTTTTAAAGTACTCATTTGAAGAGGAGGGGAATCAGAAAATCACAGACTGATGAAATCTCTAGAAGAGGACCTGCTCATAAAATACTTTCTGATTGTGAATAATCAACCTTGGTTCAATTGTAAGATAATGCAGACCTTAGTGTTCTATATATTGTAAATCAGGGAATTTGTCTCAAGGCCTTAGAACAAATCAAGGTAATTGGGCAATTTCTTAATTTCCTTTCATTAGAATGATTTTTAAAATATGAGAATGCCTATTAACCATTCTGTACTTTTTTTCTGAAAGAGCAGGCTGCATTTTCTTGTGATCATGGACTTATTTTCTCTAATGCTCCCAGTCTTCTAATATTGTTCATCTGAGTGTCTATATATAGGTGCAAACAGAAGGACATGAATAACCAGAAATCAATAGTGAAAGTGCCTAAAAAGATTGGATTTTCCATAAATTTTTTGGTCAAAGTGTATTGACTTCAAGTTTGAATACTCTACTTGCAAGTCCATGAATTCAAATTTATACAGAGTGCTGGGTGTCTGTTTATGTGTTTCCTTTTTCCCAACATCTCTTCCCACTCCTCCCAAGGTGTCCAACAAATACAGAACTGAAAAATCTAACAGATGTCTCAGAATTCCATCTCCTGGGACTCTCAGAGGATCCAGACCTGCATCCCATCCTCTTTGGACTCTTCCTGTCCATGTACCTGGTCACAGTGCTTGGAAACCTGCTCATCCTCCTGGCTGTCAGCTCTGACTCCCACCTCCACACCCCCATGTACTTCTTCCTTTCCAATCTTTCCTTGGTTGACATCTGTTTCTCTTCCACCATAGTCCCAAAGATGATTGTGGACATCCTAACTCAGAGCACAGTTATCTCCTATGTGGGTTGCCTGACACAAATGTCTCTTTTTATCATTTTTGCTTGTATGGATGATTTTCTTCTGACTGTGATGGCTTACGACCGGTTTGTGGCCATCTGTCACCCCCTGCATTACCCAGTCATTATGAGCCCCCGCCTCTGTGGTTTCTTAGTTTTGGTGTCTTTTTTGATTAGCCTTTTTGATTCCCAGCTACACAATTTGATTGTCTTACAATTCACAAACTTCAAGGATTTGGAAATTTCTAATTTCTTTTGTGACCCTTCTCAGCTCCTTAATCTTTCCTGTTCTGATACTTTCTCTAATAACATTGTCAAGTATGTTATTGGTGCCTTATATGGTTTATTCCCCATATCAGGAATTCTTTTCTCTTACTATAAAATTGTTTCCTCCATTCTGAGAATCCAGTCATCAGGTGGGAAATACAAAGCCTTCTCAACCTGTGGGTCTCACCTGGCAGTTGTTTGTTTATTTTATGGAACAGCCTTTGGAGTATACCTTGGATCAGCTATGTCTCAATCTCCCAGAAAGGGTATGGTGGCCTCAGTGATGTACACTGTGGTCACCCCCATGCTGAACCCCTTCATCTACAGCCTGAGGAACAGGGACATTAAAAGTGCCCTGAGGAGGCTGCACAGCAGGGCAGTCTAATCTCAGTCCCCATTGGGTCTGGTTGCAATGTGTGTTAGAAAATTCAGCAACCCTGAACATCGAGTCCTGTCAATCTAACCTCCATGGAAATGCTGATTTGCAGCTTCATGGTTTGGATTTTTCATGACATTTCATGGTGAATGATGGTGGCCAGAGTTGGAGAAGGAGGTTTGAAGCAATGTTTAATGGATAAATCATTTCATGTTGCAAGAAATAAAAGAACTTCTGGAGATAGATGATGATGATAGTTTCACAACAATATCAATGTAACTAATGCCTCTGGACTGTGCATTGACACTTGTGAAAGTTATTAATTTTATTGAAATTTTGAATTTGCCATAATAGAAATGGAAATAAAAAACAAATAAAACTTAAGAAAAAAATTAAAGAAATGAATAGTATGCATGCACTTCTTAGTGGTGGTACAACCAAAAATGTTTTTGACATCAATTTTCTTCAATTCTTCCATCATTAATATGAAATCCTTAGATTTTTGTGATAAACTGTACAAATCTGACTAAATATGAGCTCAGAGACATGAGCCTCCAAGGTCACATAAAAGTTCAACCTCCGCTTCTATCCCTTCCCCTTGATGGTTCCCAGTTCAGTGGGCTCCATACCTCTGTCTCCTTCTTCCATGATCATTTGTTCTCTGAGATTGCATTGATGTTCACCCTGAAGGTGGCCATTGCACTTCTGCTAGGGAGTGTGTTGGGTCTGCTCTCCTGAGTAATGACCTACCAGACACACACTGCAAACCAGTAAGTTCTGTGGGAGATGAGGACTGGAAGAGGGAATGCCCTATGCATGGCCTCCTCCTCATCAGGAGGAACATGATGTTTGGGTAGCCACATGGGAGACCAACAATGTGCAAAACTTTGATTATAAAGACTGTGAGTTTATAAACCTAGTGGTGGTGTTGGTAACCAAAATCTCTTGCAAAGCTTTTCTTTTCCTGTCATGATGATTCTATTTCCCATAGAGTGTCCTCCACAAAGGAAGTAAATACCCCATTTACACTTGTCCTAAGCATTACAAAGGGTTTACAATGGTGGTTTTGAGGATGAGGAGAGTATCCATAAATAACATCATGAATTGGGAGATTCCTGAGTGTCAGGTTTGACCAGTGTTCCAAGCAGATTATTTGAATTCACCTTCAAAGTTTTCCCTGAGGTCTACATGGCACATTATTTTCTTTTACAAAAATGGAGCACAGGGGCTGGGGTTGTGGCTCAGTGTTAGAGTCCTTACCTTGCATGCAAGGGATACTGGGGTCGAGTCTCAGCACCACATAAATAAACTAAGTAAAACAAATGTGTCCATCTACAACTAAATATTAAAAAAAATGAGAAAACACTTAATTTAAAAAAAATGGGGCACCGTTTTTTTATGTGTAACTTTTGCTAGGATTTTGGGTTGAGTAACTGCAGCCATGTTTGAATTGCACTGTGGATGTGAGACACAGGGCGCATGGGCAGGGCAGTGGGGAAGGTGTCCCCTTCACAACCAGTTGCACTTTCACTTTCCTCTCAGTCCAGGGGAGGGGACCTCTGGGACCCCTCATTCCCTGTGCACTTTAGTCCTGGGATATCCGGGAGCTCACAGGATGCCACAGTGGGTGTCATCTGCTGCATCAGTTAAGGAAGAATGGCTCAGATGAGAGGAAAAATCAAAGAAAAAGTAGTTGACAATAGGTGGACTCTTCAGGGTATCCCTGGAGCTGCCCACACCACCTGTTACATTCAGCCCCCTCAATGTGAAAGGGAGACATGGAGCCAGGCCTGGATTGCATTGCTGCTCAGGAAAGTGGAGAGTGTTCCAAATGTACCTGAGATGTGCCTGCAGTTGAGACCTCTAGAGGTCCACATAGAATGTTCCTAATATTAGGAAACATCAGACCTGGGGATTCAAAACTTAATTTCACTGCCTTTGGATCCACCTATTATTTTTTAATGTAGAGAAGGTTCTAGTGTCACTGAGAACCAACTTTGTCATCTGAGTTGAATTCTACTTTATAAAGTTGCTTTGAATGCAAATTAAACAGAAAATGCTTGTTCCTTAAAACCATGCACTGAATGAGTGAAATAGGGGAAAATACACAGTCATTATTAATATGGCATGCTCAGTCTTCATACTATTCAATTAGGTTATGTTCTGACCTGACGTTACTCTTTTCCTGTTTCTTAACTGTTTCCTTTTACTGTCATCCTTAGGTAGGTAAGTGCTGTGTATTTGGAGGGGAATGACTAATCTTTCAACTCTGGTTCCCCAAAGCCTATACCATGTTTGGCAGAGAGGAGATAAAAAGCTGTGTTCACTATAGACTAGCCCTTTCCTCTGCTCACAGACGCTGGGTATAATCAGTGTGGCTTCAGTGCACTGGGTGCTTTCCTCTCTGTACTTTCATCTTTCTTAGGAATGTGGCATAGACCAGAGATGAGAGACAATAGCTCTCTTTTGTGTCAGTGGCATGGACAAATGAGCCCTATGCTTTCACTTAACAGCATCTGCAACATTCAAACACAGTGGCAGAGGTTTTCATGAGCCTAGGACAAGTAAAGTGGGTACAGAGGGGAGTGACGGGAAACCTTTAGAGCTTGTTCTGAAACATGCTGGAGAGTCTCCCATCACTCCCATGCTGCAGTGTGGTTTGACAATTGCATTTCTTAGTAGACTGTGATGGTTTGGATGGGACATGTCCCACAAAAGCTCATGTGTGAGACAATGCAAGAATGTTTAAAGTGAAATGATCAGATCATGGGAGCTGTAACCTAATCAGTGGATTAATTGGGTGGTAACTAAAGGTAGGGAGAAGGTGGCTGGAGGAGGCAGGTCACTAGGGGCATGCCTTTGGGTTTCTACTTTGTCCCTGGGGAGCGGAGCTCTCTCTCTCTCTCTGCTTCCAGGTTGCCACATTCTGAACTGTTTTCCTCCTCCATGCCCTTTGGCCATGACATTCTTCCTCATCTCAGGCCCAGAGGTATGGGGTGAGCTGGAAATGGACTGAACCTCTGAAACCATGAGCCAAATGAACTTTTCCTCTTTTAAGTTGTTCTTGTCAGGTCTCTTGGTCAAAACAACAGAAAAGCTGACAGAAATAGTAGATTATTTCCTTAATGATTGAATTCTTAATATTTTTGAAAAAAACATAATGACCAAATATTTATTAGGTTCCAAACTTAGCTTATCTGTCATATTTTGTGTGGTGATTGATGGTATTCTTTTTTGTCCCACTGTTTGAAATGAAATTTATTTTTGATGACTACATAAAATAATAAAAAAAATTATGCATGTTAACACAGTAGCATAGATGAAAGTTAAAACCATGTCTCTTGTTAAACTGCAGAAAGTAACTATACCTTTTAGACTCTGAATTTTAGTTTCTGATTATAGGGATGGTACACTCATTTCCATTAGGATGTATGAGCACTGAGAGATGGAAAGATTATCATCATTTCTCTGTAAGAGCAATCAATATACATGCCAAAAAAATCTTTAAAAGATTGTTGCAATATTAAACTGACAAATTAAATGATGTCCATCCCTGGAATTAAATGCCACATTATGGTTAAAGCATTTATTGCAGACGTGTGTACTTCAAGGACTGGGTCCATCCATGTGTCATGTATACCTGGGCCACATGTGTTTTGTCATAATCTTCTTTGGTGAGACTTAGGTACATTTTAGTAAGTTTCCATGAAAACTATCTATGGGTACATAAATCAATCCTGACATGGAAATACTGGAAGGAAAATCCTCCCACCAAATTCCTGACCTTGGTTGCCACTGGGTCAGTGGTGTGCAGGAGAAAGGAATCATGCAATATGAGAACTGGCAGCTCATGTGAAGCCATTGTAGATTATGCAAAATGTGAATTCTGAAGCAAATAGAATGAACTTTGATTATTGTATTAGGGTTCTCTAGAGGAACAGAATCAACAGGAAATATGATTATGAAAAGGGATTTACTAGATTGGCTTACACAACCTGAAGCTGGATAGTCCACAATGGCCATCTGCAGGCTAGAGAGCTGGAAGAACTTGTAGCTGTGCAGTTCAGAAGTGGAAACCCCAGAAAAATAAGAATCAACAGTGCTACCCTAGTCTGAGGCCGCAGTTTCTGGAAACAACCTGAAGAATCACTGGCAGAGTCTCCTTTGGAAGAGGAAAGAAACGAGAGTCTGATATTCTCAGATGACTGAAGGAGAAAACAAGGACCCATTCAAGAAGAGTAGACCTGGGGATTCAAGATGGCGGGCTAGAGGAAGGCTGCATACCTACTAGCTCCGTGGATTCCGACGTGCTCGGGATTCAAACAGCAGGAATATGGCTCTCAACAAGATTTTATATTCAAAGCACATATAAAGGGTCCCCAGTTGTCGCTCCAGAACCAACTCAGACGGGCTGGGCTCGGCCCCGCCGCGGGCAGCTACCACCCGGGAGCGCCGG
This sequence comes from Glaucomys volans, assembly GCA_020662805.1. Classification (NCBI taxonomy): domain Eukaryota; kingdom Metazoa; phylum Chordata; class Mammalia; order Rodentia; family Sciuridae; genus Glaucomys; species Glaucomys volans. Next base: position 23,641 of record JAJEJO010029802.1, read on the forward strand.
ACCCTGCAGCTGCTTCAGAGCCACCAACCTGGGTCTGCGCCAGCCAGCAAGTGAGTGCGGGTCCACCCTAACCCTAACCCTAACCCTAACCCTAACCCTAACCCTAACCCAACCCTAATGAAAAAGCCTGACATACAAAACAAAGATAGAATTTTAAAGGCTGCAAAAGAATCAGATTACCTACAGGGGGAAACCGATACATATATCAGCAGATTTCCCAGCCCAGACCCTAAAAGCAAGAAGGGCCTGGAACAACATATTTCGTGCTCTGAAAGAAAACGGATGCCAACCAAGAATCTTATACCCAGCAAAACTTACCTTCAGATTTGATGATGAAATAAAATCCTTCCATGATAAACAAAAGCTTAAAGAATTCACAAAGAGAAAACCTGCCCTAGAGAACATTCTCAACAAAATATTCAAAGAAGAAGAAACGAAAAATAACAATCTGAGTCTTCATGGGGAGGAACTACCCTAAAGAAAGAGTCCATCAAAGGAGAAACAAAGTTAAGCTAAAAACCCTAAAAAAGCTAAAATGACAGGAAATACAAGTCATATCTCAATAATAACCCTGAATGTAAATGGCCTAAACTCATCAATCAAAAGACATAGACTTGCAGACTGGATTAAAAAGAAAGACCCAACAATATGCTGCCTTCCAGAGACTCATCTCATAGAAAAACATGCCCACAGACTAAAGGTGAAAGGTTGGGAAAAAGCATACCATGCACACGGACTGAGTAAAAAAGCTGGGGTTTCCATCCTCATTTCAGATAAAGCAGACTTCAAACCAAAGTTAGTCAGAAGGGATAAAGAAGGACATTTCATATTGCTTAAAGGAAGCATAAATCAATAGGACATGACACTCACAAATATTTATGCACCAAACAATGGTGCATCCATGTATGTCAATCAGATCCTTCTCAATTTCAGGAATCAAATAGACCAAAACACAATAATACTCGAAGACTTTAAGACTCCTCTCTCACCGTTGGACAGATCTTCCAAACAAAAATTGAACAAAGAAACTATAGGACTCAATGACACAATTGTTAATTTGGACTTAACGGATATATATAGAATATTGCATCCATCAAAAAGCGAATACACTTTCTTCTCAGCAGCTCATGGTTCTTTCTCTATAATAGACCATATATTATGCCACAAAGCTACTCTTAACAAATACAAAAACATACAGATACTACCTTGTATACTATCAGATCATAATGGAATGAAATTAGACATCAACGAGAAAGTTAGAAACAGAAACTACTCCAAGACCTGAGATAAAATAATATGCTATTTGAATGATACATGGATAACAGAAGACATTCGGGGGGAAATTAAAAGATTCGTAGAGGTCAACGAGAATAAAGATACAACATATCGAAATCTCTGGGATACTTTGAAAGCAGTGCTAAGAGGAAAGTTCATTGCAGGGAGTGCATTTAATAAAAGAATGAAAAGTCAACAAATCAATGACCTCACATTATAGCTCAAAGCCCTAGTAAAAGAGGAACAGATCATCAACAAAAGTAGTAGAAGACAGGAAATAATCAAAATCAGAGCTGAAATCAACAAAATTGAAACAAAATAAACAATTCAAAAAATTGATGAAACAAGAAGTTGGTTCTTTGAAAAAATAAGCAAAATTGATAAACCCTTAGCCACACTAATGAAGAGAAGGAGAGAGAAACTCCAAATTACTAAAATTCGCGATGGAAATGGAAATATTACAACAGACACAATTGAAATACAAAACATAATAAGAAGCTACTTTGAAAATTTATACTCCA
>JAJEJO010029827.1:0-17532 GCA_020662805.1 Glaucomys volans
GGGAGGGAGGGAGGGAGGGAGGGAGGGAGGGAGGGAAGGAGAGAGGGAGGAAAGAAGGAAGGGAGGAAGGAAGGAAGGAAAGAGGAAAGATAGGCTATTTATTTACTGGACACTTTCTTAATATAGCAGTGGTAACCAGGAATAGGAGTGAAAATAATAGATGAAAATAATTTCCCCAGTTCAAATAAAGCAAAACAAAACCCCACAGCTGACTGACCCAGCTGACAGACAAGGAGTCTCAGAGCCTCAGGGACTCACAGGACAAAAGATCCATGCAGGGTGTTAGAGTCCCAGAAGGCATCTAGAAAGGGTCTGTGGAAGAAGGTCCTAAGAAACAATGACTGAAATCTTCGCAAATATGGCAAAAGACACAAACTCAAAAATTCAAGCAGCTGATTAAAGCACAAAGAGAAAAATAGCAATAAGACAAGAAAAAGAAATAATAAGCAGCATACATAGCTGCAAAGGAAGAAGTCATGCCACCCTTGATGGCAGATGGTGACACTGTCCACGTTGAAACATCCTAAGAAACAGGCAGAAAGCAAAAGAAAGAAGGAAAGAAAAAAACCAGCTCTCAGAACTATGGCAGGTGTTGAATAGGTGAACATGTATACATAAACAACATATTTATACATATTAATATTTAGTGCATTGAAACTGAGAGTGAAAAAGCTATTGCTTTATTACATTTGCAGTCACTCAGAAGAATCACTCACATGCTTAGGGATGAATTTCACAAAATGGGTTAGGAGACATATATGCTAAAACTTTAAAAGCTGAAGGAAATTCAAGAAGACCTACATAAATAGAGATACTCGACATGCATGGATTTGAAAACTACATGGTGAGGATGGCGGCCCTCCCCAAATTGACCTATTAATATGATCCAACTCCTATCAAAATCCCAGCAGGATACTCGAGGATGTATAAAAGCTTATTTTAAAATGGATATGGAAAGGTGTGCTCCCTAGAACAGTTAAAAAACATCCTGAAAATTAAGAACAAAGTGAGAGAATATTGCTGCCAGAAATGCTGACCTACTATGCACCTTCATGGAGCAGGGGCCAAGCGTGGATGAAGAGAAAAGCCAAGGAATCAAGGGAACAGAGTATCGGAAGGGACCTGAAACTGACCCACACAACTGTCCCAACTGGCCGTGTCACCAAAGAAAGCAACCAGCAGAGGAAGACAAGCACTTTCAACAAGTGCTGGAACACAGTACTGCTTTGGGGAACATAATACAAAATCCTCTACGCACATCTTCTAGATAACTTAGATCAAACTGATCACAGATTCAGATGGACAATACACATCTATTAATCTCCTCAAAAATAACCATAGAAATTCCTGGCACTGAGGGAAAGACAAAGTATTCTTAGATTTAATACCAAAAACATGATCGGCTATGGGAAAAATGATACTGGAGCTCTCATCAAATCAAAACCATTGCTTTAGAAAGGACTGTCAGAGGATGAGGGGAGAGGCTCCAGACCACAGGAAATACCTGCACACCACATGACTCAGACTGAACCCAGCGACACCATCCAATCCAGACAAGGTCTTGGAGGGGCTGGAATGCTGGTCCAGGGCTGCTGGTGGGAAGGTGATTCTGAGCAGCTGTTCCAGAAGAAAGCTTGGTGGTTTCCTACAAAACTAAATATGCAGTTATCACACCAAAGAGCAAGTGTGCTCTGGGGATAGCAGCTTTTCTCAGGATATCCCAGCGCTACTCAGAGCCCTTCAGGATGTCAGGTTAATCAGATTGTGCTGTTTGATACCATGTGTTAATTAAACTTTGTGGGAGGCTGTGAATTTGGACCAAAATCTTGTGCTGATCCAACCATTGTGGACTTGAACGACACTCACTGAGCTTTGGTTAATTGTGGGAGGTTCTGTAACCATCCACCATTAGAGCTGGAACGGATCACGTTGCCCCAACCCGCAAAGCCACCTCCTGCAATCACGTTGTCCCAACCCGCAATGCCACCTCCTGCAGAGACCAGCAGGTCATGTTACTTGGAGGCCATCTGCTTTGGTTCTGCCATTTGCCCAACTCAGGAATGTATTTTCTTTGTTTTGCTTTATTCTGTTTTCTCGTAGTTGCTCAGATTGACTACTGCGTGTTATAAGGGTTTTACCTTTTAACATACAGATCCTCCCCAGCGATGCGGTGGACTGAATGGGTGATACATCCACAGCCTGGATGGATCTCCAGAGAAACATGCCGACGCCAAAGGTTCCCTGCAAGGTGACTCCTTTATGATGCATCCTGAAAGGATGTCATTTTAGAAGTGGAGAACAGATTTTTAGTGGCCTGGAAGTAAGGAGCTGTTGGGTGGGAAGGACCAAGACGTGGCCATGAGCGGGACTCTGGTGGTGAGGGAGGTGGTGTCTTGAACACACCAGCACCAGGCCTGGTTTGAAATGTCCTGCTGGGATTTTCAAGAGATTTCCATAGTGGCAAAGTAGGCAAAAGGGATATGGAGTCTCTTTCCAACATTTCTTATAACTGTATGTAAATCTACTCTTATATCAAGACAAAATGCTTAATTTAAAAATGTTGACTCTGCCCTTATCATCTTTTTTCTTTGGGAAAATAAGGTGATGGATTCAACACATTGGTTGCTCAAGTCCCTAAAGTTTTTCCATATTTTTGTGGTTGGTTTGTGGATTTGGTCACTCACAGAGGGGAATTCTGTGACCACGGCAGCTCCTGTCTGCAGGGAAGTGCTGAGGGCAGTTGTTCCTGTTGGTGCTGCTAGAAGAATCGCAGAGGAGTGACTGCAGTAACCGAAGGAGATTAAAGGTGTCTGACAGAGCCACTTAATACATGCTCACCTCAGCCACACAGGTGCACTCTGCCTTTTGTGTCCCAAAGGAAAGTGGCTGGGAGTGTTGGCAGGTCTGGGTCTGGTGATAAATCACAGGGTCGCCCAAAAGGACTGGTAGCATTTCCAGGCAGTGGAGCACACAGAGTCTGGTCCAGCTTCACAACTGGATCATCACTTAATCACATAAAAATGAGCTAAAAATAATGTAGAGGAAATTATTTTTTTCTCCATTAAGAAAAAAAACTATGTGCCTATTTATTATCCTTTTCTATGATGAATATTTAACACATCTAGACCCACCTTTTATATAGCACATTTAGGAGTTCCTATGATATTCGAAAGAACAATGTGGAATGTATAAGGAAAGAAAAGGTTGATACATTTTGCTTTTTAAAAATTAATATATACCCTATGGAATATTACTCAGCCCTATAGAAGAATGAAATCATGGCATTTGCTGGTAAATGGAGTTGGAGAATATGCTAAGCAAAATAAGTCAATCCAACAAATCAAAGGCCAAATGTTTTATATGATGTATGGATGCTAATTCACAGTAAAAGAGGACAGGCTCTAGGGAAGAATAGAGTTACTTTAGATTAGGTAGAGGGGAGTGAAGGGAGGGGAAGGGGTATGGGGTAGGAAGGATAATAGAGTGAAACAGACATTATCACCTTATGTACAGGTATGACTGCATGGCCCATGTGATCCTACAACATGTGAAATCAGAAAAATGAGAAATTATACTCCATTTATGTATGATTTATAAAAATGCATAATGTATTCTACTGTCATACATAACTAATTAGAACAAATTAAAAAATAAAAACTAAGAGACTTGGATCTGCCCCTTTGCATATTCCTCTCCTACTCTGAAATTCTTACTCTCCCCACTTTGGGTTAAGTCCTGCCCCTCACTCCTGGAAGGTTGTAAGTCCTTTAATCCACCCTTGAAGTCTATGGAGTAATTTGGAATGCAGGTGAACTGTTGGAATGTAGAGGAAAATTCTTCTCCACGGAGTGCTGAGTCGTCCACTTGCTCACGATGCCAGTAGTCCTTTGAGCCTCGGCAGAGGCTGAAGAAGCTGTGCTTCTCAGGCATTGTTTGTGTGTGTGTGCGTGGTAACAGGGATTGGACCCAGGGATGCTCTACCACTGAGCCACATCCTTAGGCCTTTTTTTTTTTTTGACACATTTTCATTAATTTTGGAGGCTGACATCAAACTTGTAATCCTCCTGTCTCAGCCTCCCAGGTCATTCGGATAACAGGTGTGAGCCATCCTCTTGGCACATGCATTGCCTTTGATTTCTCAAACCCAGAAGCAGCAATTATCCCCTGGAAGTCGAGTGAGAGTCACCCAGCCCTTCCCTCCTTCAGTTGCTGTGGACCTTAAGCCCAGGGAAACTCACATTTAAATTTCTTGCTTCTAATACCAGCAACTCAGGAGGTTGAGGCAGGAGGATTACAACTTAGAGGCCAGCCTGCATAACTTAGACTCTGCCTCAAAATAAAAATGAAATGGGTCTGGGATATGGCTCAGCAGTAGAGCCACCCCTGGTTTAAACTCCCAGTAACACACACAAAAAAATTCTAACTTCTAACAGTATTGAGATTTTAATTAATTCTCTTGTCAAATCAGTGTCTAGTCAGAGTATAGCCAAGTGTTATGGAAGGCCAAGTGTTTTATTTCTATGATGGAGCCCATCATTTCATAAGTTACAGAAACTTTTCTCTCAAAGTTGCTACACAAAAGTCTTTTGTTTTCTTTCTATTTGGAGGATAAAATGGGTAACAAATCCAAAGACAGTGAGATCTGGTGATAAATTGTTTATCTTTGAACTGAACTTAAACAATATTACAAAATGTGGTGATAATAACAGAAAATGTCATTGTTGCAAAAACTACACATTTAATACAATTTTCTTCTGTACAGATGGTACAAACCAACTTTATCATTTTGTTCAGCAAATGATATAAAATGTGAATTATACTGTGTCTTTCTGTATCCATATTCTATTGCTGGGCGATAATTACTACAATCATAGTGGCTCAAAACAACACAAATTTATTGCTCAGTTGCTGGACCAGAAGCCCAGCACATCTTAGACAAGGGCACCTCTGGTCTCCTGAGCTGAAATCACTGTTAGCAGGCTGCGGAATCAAATCTGACCTGAGCCCACGGATGTTCACGACCCCCCAGACTGCAGGACAGCCCCAGACCCGCAAGGCAGCTCTCTTGTGGGTCTGAGAAAGTGGCTGATTTCTCAGTTTCTCTGCCCCTGTCTTGTGGTGGAACAAAGAGCAACTCTTAAAAGTTTCATTGCATAGGGAGCTGAAACGTGAAGTCCCCACGGCTATATGGAACTATTTCCTAGGGATGTGAGAAAGAAAAAGAAAAGTAAAGCATCAGTCATAACTAAAATACAACAAACAAGCAAAAACAGAAAACAAGGTTCTTAGCTCATGTTTAAAAGTTTTGTTAAGTTATTCTATCCATTTTTTGAACAATTCAAATATTTGTTAATTCTCGTGCTGCAAAACCTTACCTTCCTTCACAGTGAGGGTTAAACAGTGATGTCATTGTGTCTATTATTTAGCAAGATACCATTAAAAAATGCCAGGCCAATAAGTAGATCAGAGTTTTAAAAACTGCTCAAAATGTAATGAAAAATTTTAAAATTATGTTTAAAAAGCCATAATTATGTCTTCGATGATGTTTCATCCTGGCAAAAATTAATAATAATAATGTCTGGTATATTAACCATAATAAATGAATATGAATGCTAAAAACAACTGAGATGACAAGACAATTGTGAACAATGAATGCCAGATGACCTAATTTTGGAATAATTTATACACAGAATCTTGAAACAGTAAAGAGGAAGTGAGATGGTATTGATGGATGAATAATTCTTTAGACAATCCACCCATCAGCTGCCTTCTCTGTGGTTGAGAAGAAAGATTAAAACTGAAAAATGAACAAATTGTCATCACTGTTGAGACAAAAAGAAATATGGAATGAACTAATGAAAGGAAGTTGACAGAGCTGAATGGGAACACCATGTTTGAGTCTTTTCAGAATTCCAAGAATTACAGCAACATTTTTCATTTGGAAGAGTTGAAAGAAGAATCTTGAAATATTAGATGATTTATTGCAAGCATTTCTACATAGAAATGTGAACATGTGTATAGTCTGTAACACGTTAAGCAGAACATTACTTTCATATTTTTTGATGTTTACCCACATTCACTTCCCTTTTGTTTTAATTATGCTGTGTCATTCATTCACTGTTGAATGAAGCAGTCCCATTTATTTCTGAAAATTATAATCTGGTTTGCAAACCAGTGTGGAACAAAATCATGCTTCTTTTGTAAAATTTGAATAATCCTTTGCTCACTTGACTAACAGCAGACCGCACTTTGTGTGTTTAAGTATTTTTGTATTCTCTAGAGATAAGGCCTCCCATTGCTGACCTCACTCGGGATCACACCCCAGATGACTGCATTGCTGATCTTTTTCTCCTGAATCAGACCTGACCTGTTGCCTTCCCCAGAGAATGACCCGTGTCAGAGGAAACCGGACCCAGAGATGACCCTGGTCGCCATCTTTCCCTTGTCCACTGCCCACATCCCACTCCATGGATGCTGGGAGTGGCGAGCTCTGGCATTTTCCCATGAAGAGGGGGTGGTTACAGGGCAGGTTCCAAGTGACCAATGTAAGAGGTGTTTCTGCTTCTTTCTCCACATTCCTGAAAGTGACTGTGAGGAGCCCTCCCCAGGTGCCAGACCCCTTCACCTGTACCTTATGGGGGCAGAGGTGACTAAGCCTGAATCAGCCCTACTGACTGAAGCAGATCTACCAAAGCCATTTCACAGAACTACAAATAAGCAAAATAGTCATTGAGAAGACATTGAGTTATGGGGTTTGTATATAGCATTACCATGGGGGAAAAACAAAACAGAGGATTTGTGTGGCTACTCTTCTCTCTGAACTTCACACCTAGTTCTCTGTAGCACTGGGCTGTAGAGATATACTAGGAGAGCTGTAACAAATTGACCACACATATCGTGGCTTAAGATAAACTAAGTTTATCAACCTTAAATCTGTAGGTCAGATACAGCTCTGTTCCCATTGGGTTAAAATGGAAGGGTTGGCAGGAATTCTTTCCTTTGGGGATGCTGTTGGGAAGAATCTGGAAGCTGGGGAAGAGGAGGCAACACTCAGGGTGCTCCACATCCCTTGACTCTTGGCCTGACATCCTTTCCTTCAAGTTCAAAACCAGACACGAAGGTCAATTCCTCTGCTTTCACATCTCCTTGACCCAAACTTCCATCACCTTCTTCCATTTTTTAGAACTCTTACATTTAAGGTGCACCTGCCCAAATAATCCAGGAAATAGCCTTATTTTAAATGAAAGTTTTTAGTAATTTTAACTCTGCCACAGCACCTTCAATCACCTCCCTTTGTCATGTAACAATGTGTGTCTGTGATTCCTTAGGGTGGCCATGAGGAAGCACCACAAACTTAGAGTCTTAAGCAACAGAAGTTTTGTCTCACAGCAGACTAAAATAAATTTAAATTCAAACAAATTGAAATGTAAATGAATTCAAATAAATGCATTCAGGAGGTCAGAATTCCAAAGTAAAGGTGTCAGCAGAGTTGTCCCTGCTAAGGTCTGTGAGCTGTTAGTCTTTCCAACCTTTGGTGGCCTCTGGTACTCTGGGTTACAGACCGCTGTCTTCTTCTGGGGCCTTCTCTCCATATCAGGCTATGTACCAGAATTGACTTCTTTGTTGAACACACCAGTCATGTAGGATGGCAGCCTATCCCAAAGGCTTCATCTTACCTTGATCATCCATGTAAGACCATTGTCACAGATCCTGGGAGTTAAGACTTCAACACCTTTGGGGGAAATGCAATTCAACCCATAAATTATAGGTGAGTCTAGTACCAGAGATTAGGTATTGGGCATGTTTAGAGGTGATTATTCACCCATCAGGAGACATTTTTAGCTACCCAAAAGCCTGCTGAGGTACAGGAAGACTGGGTTAAGCAGAGCACAGAGATATGATAATTACCAGTACCCTATTTCTTTCTATTGATAATGTGTCTTTATATGTTCCAGCCTGGGCTCTCTTGCACCAAGAAAAATTAATGGAAATTTCATGTCCCTGGCTGTGCTAGAACAATTCAGTAACTCTCAGCACTAAGTGCATCTTAGAATTGATGTGGAAAGTAATTGGGAGACTCCAGGGAGAATCAGCCCAGAAAATGTTACCCTTCCTTCATTCTCTTCAGGACTTACCTGTGAAGGTTCTTCTCATGTTAAGGTAGTGTTCAAATAGTATTTTTGCAGTTTTCACCCAGTTCATTGAGAACCAAAAGCATGGAAGTATTTTAGTCCCACTGAATGTACTGAGAATAATTTAATTCTAATTTCTATATCAACTACCTAGTAGGATTTAATACCCAAGAAGAATTATCAAGTACTGGAGTTGCTCTATCTCCTTTAAGTCTCAAAAATCATTTAATTAAAATACAGCAAAATCTATTTGATCTAAGCAAGTCCTAGGTCGGCAAATATAATTTTCTTTTTCTGAGATGGTGAAGAGGAGTATAATTAATCTACTGCCCTTTTATCAAGACCAATAAAAATTGGGTAATAAAATATAATCAGATTGTGCCATTAGCAAAAATGAATTTTTATCATCTGTTAACAACTAAATAATAAATTATTTTCCAACAGCTTTTTAATGAGATGAAATATAATCAAGGGTTGCAATAAAAGTCTGTAGCATCCAATATGAATGATCAGTCTGGTTCCTGTGAAAAATGAAGTTCTCAAATCTTTCATTGGAACTTAAAATCTTCAAGTCACATCAAGAATACAACAACAGTTGCTAAGCTTCTATTCAGTACTATTTTTATTAAGACTTTTGCATTTGGACATTTAATTGAACATTGTTTTTATTTTATTAAGAAATAGACACTTTTAATATCATTAATTAAAATATTTGGTATACTAAAATATCTTACTATTTGATTTTGTGATCTTAGCATTTTCTTAGCTCTTTGTATATTTTGCACATACATGTATACATTTATTTATGTGCATAGATACACACACCAAATGTAAAAGAGGAAAGAGAATTATACAAGTGTCCATTTATGTGCTTATCAGTGAGTAAGAGCTAGAAACTTCTAGCATAAGAGAATATTTCCTACCAAAGATGCCTTTACTATGGAAAATCATTTTCCTCAACTTGTCTCTTAACCCATTCTGCATTTGAGAGCTCTGTCCAAGCTTTTCCACCCTGAGACATAACCTGATGAAGTGCCCAAGTTTCAGACCCACCCACCAATACCTTACAAGGGATTTGCATGGGAATCTGAGTGGGTCAGACTACAGCTTCTTGAAGCGAGAGTGTTGGGCCTAAACCACCAGGATCCACTGTCAAGTCACACAGAACAGTGTCTTCAAACACTGTAATTAATCCATGGATTTTTGGAACTAACTGCTGCCCATGCATGAGGAAATGACCTTGTGGATCCTTGTCACACACCCTTGGGTGTGTCAACTCCTCTAATTTTTCTGACACATACACAAAGAAGCAAGGGACCATGTTTTACCAAGTGTTCTCCTGAGTACTTAAAACTCCACAGCTATGGCCTTCTCTCTGAACTTCCAAAGCACATTCCCTCCACAGAATAATAGACAGGCAGCACAAACTCAGTGTGATGCACAGGAAACTTATGGTCCTTGTTCTTCAGACCTCCTTTGCTTCTAGTAGTTTCTCCTATAATGATCATTCGGTGAGTGTCACTAAGTGCCACTGCCACCAATCAGGCATTAAGTCAAGTCCCCACCTACCACATTCAGTCTTCAGGTTTACAGATTCTAAATTCCAAAACTACTGGCAGCAATCTTTCACCCTCTGTAACAATGTCCTTTCAGTAGTCTCGGGGCCTCTCCAGGGCTTCGTGCTGCTCCAGGGCACTCCCTTCACATACTCTCCCCTGCAGATGAGTGAGATCCTGCCCTCCTTAGACAGATGCATGGGGCCCTTTGTATTGTTTCGTATTTTAACCTATAACTTTGTTTTACACAACCCCAAGTTTGACTTCCATGAACAAATTAATTACAAAGTCCTTAATATGACAACTTGGTTCTAACTAGGATCTGTGATGTATCCATTTGTTGAGTATCTACATTTTCAGTGACCTGAGAACATCTCCTTCATGCATCCCAAGCCAGTTCCAATGTCACTATTTCTGACAGGTCTGACTTTCCTGGGTTGGACCTCCCCAGAAGCAGACTGGGTGAGTGCAGGTAATTTACCTAAAATTTGATCCTAGGAAGCACTGAGAGGGGCAATGGGAAGGGACACACAAGGGACAGGTAATTACAGTGGTGCTGTAGAGCAAGTGTGCTGCTGGGCCCACTACAAATATGGACAGCATGGAAGAAAAAGGGTCCAAGGGCCAAGGTGTCTAATAGAAAAAAAGAAAAGGGTTTAAAATTAGAAACAGATGACTTGCAATTATTTTTAGAACAACCATGATCCTTCATAACTTTTTCAATCTGATGTCTTAAAATCACAGAATGTCTGTTCTCAATATCAAGAGTGTCCTACCACAATCTTTGGTAAAATCTGACATGTAAACTAGGTGCACTCTACAGGTGATCCCTGTGATGAAGTACAGCACTGTTCCTGGACAGATTCTCTTGTCATTCTACTGTCAAGTGACCATAGGGAGGGTCAGCAGCAGAATAATAGCTTTCTGCAACACTTAAAACATACTTCTTAGATGATCTAGAAAGGAGGAATTGCTTATCAGCCATGGCATCTGCATCTTAATTTTTTTAAACTTATGAAGTTATTTCTTACATTTTCCATTTGACATTTTCAGACTATGGTCAACCGAGGGTAACTGGAAGTTAAGAATGTAAAGCCATGGATCAGGGTCTTCTACCATCGTACAACATAAATTTTGCCATTTGTTTTAAAGTAATGGTAGGAACATCTGGCTTGAGACCTACCCTCGTGCGGAATTCATCACAACACGGTGCGGTTAGCTGGAGGCACAGTGCGGTCCTGGTTCTCCAGCTCTTACTCTCCTTGTGTATATGAAATTTTGTACTCACTTCCCCCTCCCTGCCCTTGACAAACACTAACCACCATCTGTTTCCACGAGTGTGTTAGTGTGCACTTCAGTAGTATCAACGACATTTGCAATGTTCTGGTAATCATAGTCACCATCAGTCTCTAAACCATTTTTATCAATCACAGCAGAATTTCTTTTTTATCTTTTAAGCTACAACTCCTCATTCCCTTTTACTGCCGGCCCCAGATGACATTTAATTTATTTTCTGAAATGAAATTTATTTTTAAATGTAACATTTCTAGAACGATCCTATTTACAAATTTTGGTTCACCAAATGAAATTCCAGTGTAAAAAACAGTTGATTTTTAGTGAGCCTATGCAAGCTTCATTGCCATAATAATCATTTTTATAATATTTGACCATTTATCTGATTAGTTTTAAAGACAAAGCTAATAGATACATTCATTATTTTCTACAACTCAGCCATTTTTACTTTCCAATGATGACTAAAAATTATATTAATATGTTGTAAATTATATTAAGATACTTTTCATGAAATATTTCCCCACAAATTCTTAGAGGTAAGTTCAGGCAAGACAATATTCAAAGAGACATTTGATTTTAATTTGTAGTGTGGCCTATTAAATTGAGGATTAGAAATAAGCCAAAGAGGAAACAAAATACAATTTTATTGTATGTTCATCAGGAAATACACATCAAGCATAATTAAATTTCTGTAATGTCACTTACAGTCAATCCTACACAACCCTGCTTTGTAGCTGAGGCCTGGCTTAGGGTGCTTCTGTGCAGCCTCCAGTGTCCATATGAAAGGCCTTAAGGCCTTTTCCGTGTCGTGACCCAGGGCCCTCCAGAGCCCAGCAAGCGTCTGTTCATGATATGTCGCTGAGGAGCCAGTGGGCTTTCAGACACTGTGGGTTCAGCTGTGAAGGGTTCTGTTCCTGACCAGCTGTCCCCATTGCTTTTAGGTCTGTGCTGAGGCAGCCGCATCACAGCGGCTGTGAATGGCAGAGCACAGTGCTCTCCTCCTGAGGTTTCAGCGGTTCAGTCCACGGCTGGCCACTCCAGAGCTCTGGGCCAGAGGTGAGGCAGAACCTCATGGGGGAAAGGCATGGCCCAGGAAAGCAGCTCAGGCTGTGGCAACCAGGAAGCAGTTAAGACTTATTTTTAATCTTTCCAAGTAATATAGTGCTTTGTAACTCTCTTCTATTTCTCCTGTTCTTAATGTTGGTCATTATAAATCTCACGTGCCTCATAACTAGAGTTCAAATGTGTAAATGGTATCATTTCAGTGTAAAAACAGCCCAGATACAAAGCATCATTATTCATTTATTCATTATTCCATCTGCTTGTGAATCCCAAGATGATGTGTCAGATGCTCTACAGGTGTCCAGGGATGAAAGGTAATAAGAAATACAAATAGAAAGTAAGAAAAACGAACGTGCTGACAACAGGCAACAGCTTGGGGTGCTGAGGAAGTATTGGAGATGCATAAGAGGGAGGGTCAAGTAATTTCTCGAGATGGTCCCCCACACTATTGTCTCAGAGGACGGGTCAGGCAGGTATGTCAGGAGAAGGAAATGATAACGGTGTTATCAAAGACAAGAAAAAGTGAAAGATAACGTGAAGAACAGAGCAGGAGAGGTAATGCAGAATGTTCAGATTGTCACAATCAGAGAAGTTGAGAGAGTAGCCCCAATGAAACCAGAGAACAAAACAGAATAGAGAGATGCCAAGCCGTGGTCACACTGGTGAGAATGTGAAAATTCTAAAACTGTGGCTCATTATCACGTTAGGACTGTGCGTCCCAATTGTGCATGTCTAATTTCTGCACTAGCAGCTGCGCTGACAATGTGTGAACATTTATATTCTGCAAAAGGAGACAGACAAACAGAACAAGCGCGATACCCATCCATTTCTGCAGGTTTCATTAATTGTGAAATCATGTGCAAAAGTTCAAATGTCTGAATTAAACATGAAGTTTTATGCAATAAAGAAAAAAAATGAATTACTGTTTCTTTCCTCTTGGATAAGATTATTAATTAGACTGGTTTTGGAATCACACATAAGATCCAAATTCCACAAAGCTGGAAACCACATCTGGAATTCTGTTACTGTAGTACTTGTGACCTCAGGAGGTCATTCTTTGTTCAGGACAGAATGAAGATGACTCTTCTGGAATGTAGTGATGATTTTGCCACCACGTCACCTTGGCACTGCATAGGTTTGATGTTTTCTTCCCCAGAGCTGTTCTTGGGACCATTTCAACATCCATATAGATGGCGGAAGAATACCCTGCCCTCCATTCCTTTGCCCACTAGACTTCAACATTTTTAGTCTCCCTAACACCTCCTTAACCATGTGAAATTTCAGCTGTTAACTAGGAATCTGGTCTACCCCATCTTCTAGCTACTGTCTGTATTTTCATCTCTAACCAAACTGCTCTAATAATCGGGGGCCTCTTCTGTCATTTCAGGGTTAACATCTCTACCTCATGCAGGCAGCACAGAAACGAGTCAGCTTGTCTGGAACAGAAGTCTGGACTTCGACTTTGACCCTAAGTTACTTACCTGTCTCCTCATCTATCATTATTGTTTAACTTTTGAAAAAATATATTATTCATATCATGATATTCTAATATCTCACAATGTAAAGAAAGCAGGAATTCCCAAGTTCCAATGGCCTCAGTCATCATCACAGACCTCTGCTACATTTCATCCTAAAATACCTCACATTTTCCTTATTCACTGAACCCACTTCACCATTTCTCCATTTCTTCTCATTTCATTCAAATTAGGCTTTGAAATTTCCCCTATCACACTTGCAAATGGTGTACCTTTTTGCCAAATACATTTCTCTCTCTTTTGTCTGTATCTTTGATTTTCAGCCCCATTTATTGTGATTGATTTTTATTCTTTTCTCCCAGGACCTCCTACTTGCTAGCTCTCCAAGAAAAACTTGGCCTCTTCTTTTCAACCCTGCCTGACTTTGCATTCTCTTCCAGAAACACTGCAATTTGGAGTGCCCTAGGATTTAATTGTTGGTTCCTTCTTTCCTTCTGAAAACTATTTCTCACTGCATACATACATGATATTGCCTTCATCCATAAATATTATTGATATACTAGTGAAACCCACAGATTCCACTTCTCTGAATTTTCAGATTCCTGAACCCGATTTCCTTCTGAGCATCTCACCTGGGAATTCTCACCTGGGAGTACATGCGTATATGTGAACTCTTCATTCTCCATCATCAGCCTCTCCCCATAAAGCAGTTTTTCCCCTTTCTTCCCATGTCCATGAATGGCATCACCAGGTGGTCAAGCCTAAATTATTTTCTCCCTGTTGGTGGTTCTGAGGATAGAACCAGGGCCGTATGGCTCTAGGCAAGCGCTCTAGCACTGTGATGAATCTCCAGCTCTCAAAATCTGGACTCTTTCTTTCCCTCATAATGAGCACAGCCCTCAGCTGGTTTTATTGACTGTAAATTCAAAGCACAGGGTGAATTAGTCCACACCTCGCCAACTCTGTTACCACTAAGCACTGCTGGCCACTACTTTTCCCCACCTCTAATGTTGTGATGGCTTCCCACCAGTCTCCCTGCATTACTATTGAATTGGTAGTCAGTTATGCACCCAGCAGGTAAAGAAATGGCCTTAAATGTTCACCATGCCTTAAAAAAATCAAAGAGCTTCCCATTCCAGTGAGGCTATGCGCCCAACCCCGCAGTGTGTGGTGATCCTGGTCTCCCATCCCACATCACCTCAGTCTACCACTGGGTCATAACTTGGCTGCATAACTTGGAATTACTTGGAACCTTCTCTGAGCCCTAGGAGTTGAATTCAATAGCACCAACGTGTGCCCCGGGACACCAACAGCTCTAGCAGTTGCTTCAGGATGAGCTTCCTTAAGGTCTGCTGCTATTTCCAGTTAAGACTTGCACTCATGCTTCCTTGGCTCCTCTCCTTCACCTTACCTTGCCCCCTCCCCTGAACAAGGCTTCCCCACTTACTCTCTGCCTCCAGGGAACCCGGTTTTAGTCACCACGTTAGGCTCTTTCCTCTCATTCTTCCGTGTGCCTAGTGTGTTCTTTCTGAATATTTTCACATAGCTTTAAATGTCACTTCCTAAGTGATACATTTATTATTATTTTGTTTGGCTGTATTTTTTTACCCATACAACTGTATTATTCTGGTTCAAAGAATTTCATATTACATATTACTAGCCCATATTGATATGAGCATTTGTCTTCCCTACTGGAACCAAAGTTCCATGAAGACATGGATTACTTCTGTATTGTTCAAGATATCACCATCCGTGTGTTCTCAAAATGGAATTCAGTTGTGACAGCTGAGGAGTAAATACGCACTAATCAATCAGTGACTGAGTCTGAATTTGTCTTTTGGAAGCCAGAGAGACCAGGGACCAATTGGCATAGCAGTTCCGTGCACATTCTTAAGCTAATATTTTGTGGTTTCTCCAAAATTTCTCATAGCTGAGGTCTGCAGAGCAATGACTGGGTTCTCTTCTGCTGAGAAATTGTGATAGTCCTATTCCATCATCAGGAGTCAGCTATATAATTAAATTAGGCATGCAGTGATGCATTGAAAATGCCTATTACCACCATAATTTAGATGTCAGGCTGGACAGTGGGATAGAGAGATTCGGACGCATTGCACAGAGCCCGTGTTCTATGATGAATGCAACATGTATTCACACAATTAACTCTTGTTGAGATGAATGTCTAAGAGAATTGCCAAAACTGGAGTGTAAGACAATGTGCTGTGATGTGGGGAATGGGAGCGGAGTCTGGGAAGATGTCAGCGGTAACACCAGAGCAGGTACTTGACAGAGGGTTGCTAGCACACAGGGAGCAAAAGGTGAGGGAGCACAGTCAAAATGACAATGACATAAAGTGTGACAATCTCAGAGAAGCCCACCAGGTTCAATGCAGCCAGAACCTGCATTCTGCAGGTGAGACTATAAAGTGGGTTTATTTCCAACTAGTTAAAGTCTTTTGATTTTGCCTAACATCATGGAGAGCTACGAGGGGTTTTTAGTAACACTTTTTATAATTTCCCTTTCTAAAATGACAAGTTTAGTCATAATGGAGAAAGTGGGTGTGGGTTTTAATTATAACAGGAATTTGAAAATCAATCACCTCTCTGCAATTCAGACTGAGAATTATAGTGAGCTCAACTGAACGCTTTTGAGAAAAATAGGGGAAAGAAGTTATTAACGAACAACTCAGGAGTTTCATGAATATCATTTAAAATCATTTGGGTGTGGATGCAAGGAAGGGGCAAGCCACAGAGGCCAGGCGCATCCTGGTGTTCCACTGTTTAGTTACAAATGGAAGATCAGAATAATATTAAAAATGACTAAAACTATCCCATCAGTCATTGCAATTTTTCAGTTTATGACATCTGACCATATGCATTCAAGGTAGAACATTTTGGTTAAGTCTCAAAATTTAGTCCTTGCATTTGATTCAGATTCTGCTCTTGAGATTCAAGTATTTTGAGAACTTTTTACTCTAATCTTCATATTCCATCTTGGGGTCGTATGCTTGTGCAAGGAATTAAGGAAGTATTCTATGTATACCTTTTTGGATAGTATGAGAGAAGTTTCAATCTTTGAATATCAACTTCCCACATTTTTTATTCTCTCAGAAATAAAATAATTTTGCATTTTCTGCAATCAGACATCTCTGCATCTGGTTTGCTTCTCATTACATCCAGAGAGCTGGGAGTTGCTCCTCCTCCTCCAATTGTGGTGCCTTTAGCAAGAATGAGAATCTCTGGAATATTCATTTTGAGAGCATTGCAGTCATTGACCAATGAGCTCCTGAAGGTGACAGCCCTAGAACTTAAGTCTCATATTTCTTGACCTAGTCTTATGAGACCTCTAAGATTTTAAGACACATTTCTAAAGCAACTCAGTTTTGAGATTCAGATTCTTAAATTATGTTTTCACACAGCTGCATAACCAGCCACTGTGCAATCCCCAGGAAAGATACACTTCATGAGTCTTCTTATTTATATTAAACAATGCTGACAGCCTGGTGCTTTTTGACCCACTGCCTTGACCCTGTGGAATGACACCCCTCATTAGTGGCTGTGTGCACACTGAACTCCCAGAGTGCAACCAGTGGCCAGTGCTGCTGCTGGGTTAACTGCTTCCTCATGGGCTATGAAGAAACAAGCAAAGGAATAAATGGATGAATAAGTAAGTAGACATATACATTCCCGCAAAGATTTCAGATAAATAGAAAAGTTTTTAAAGATAAATAGATAATTTTTTAAAATAAATTTTTAAAGATAAATAACTTATTTTTAAAAACTGTAAACAGAATAAGAAAGTTTTATATATCTTTAATTTGAATTTTGTGTACAACCCTAGTGCCAAAATAAATAAATAAATAAATAAATAAATAAATAAAAAGAAAAAATTTCTTCTGTGAACAGCCTAAAGAGAAGAGCACATGATCACCACCTTGCATCAGCTGTATAACTGCTGGCACTATTTATTACTCTTAATCATAATTTGCTCCTTGACAGTGCATAGCATTTGAAAGCA
>JAJEJO010029924.1:0-10015 GCA_020662805.1 Glaucomys volans
TGACTCTGGCCCAGGGCTGTGGAATCAGCTGTCTGAGGACTGAGTCTCCTGAAAATTTTCCTCCTCCATATTTTTCTTGTCAGTTCCTTTGGTGAGACTGATGAAAAAGGTGACTATAATCATACTGAATGTCTTCACTTTCTATGTTTCAGCTCTTTATTGAAAGGAGGACAGTAGAGTGCCCACAGGGGTCAGGTATTTTTGCCAACACAAACTTGGCAGAGCATAGTTTGAGTGGGGAATGAAGGTCCCTAGCACTGCCACCAGGAACCAAAATCCATGTTCAAACATCCTGGCAGGACTGGGAAATCCCAAGCCTGCCACTTAGTGGTGAGGAATACTCAGTTGAGAGTGAGGACCCAGACTAGCTCCTCCCTGGTGTCTTTCAGGGCTCTGGAGGGAGAGGACAAGCTGTGCTAGCACCTGTGCTGAACTCACAGTTATATGTCACTCCTGCTGTGGCATGTTCCTCAGGATAATTTTCTCTGCATGAATGACCATTTGAGATTCATTAAATCAATGTTCAATTCTCTGACAACTCCAGTGTAGTTATGTCTTTTTTTTGGAAATTTGAGTGTATTTGTTATATGGTTTAATAAAAAGTTCAATTGAAGAAACTGGGTGGACCCTACTGCAATATGATCAGTTCTCCTACAAACGAAAGAGTTTAGGGAGGAGATGTGACCAGGGAGGCCATGGAAAGACACAGGGAGACCAGTCTGTACAAGGCAGGAGCCCAGGTCTCAGAAGAAACAGACCCTGCAGACCCATTGATTTCAGGTTGTTGGCCTCCAGAACTGTGAGAATATCAGCTTGATTTTAAAGCCACCCCACCCCTGTGTAGCTCTTATGGAAGCCCTACAGCCCATTAAAGGCTGGCAAACTAATAGGATATTCTTAGTAGCAGGTGTTCTAATCTTTGGAATGTCAGAATGAAATTAGAAGGTGATTTTCAAGAGACTTGGAGGAGAAAACTGATTATGGATCATGAAATCTGGCTTATTTAGAAAAACTTATCATGTCCTAAATATTTTGAAAGCCAGTGGTAGTAGGGATTCTGAGATTAGGCAGGGATGGACAACACAGTCTGTTATTCTCAGATGCAGGAAGAGACACGTGCAAGCACTCCCCTGCTATAGGGGCTTGATGACAAGGTGTGGGAAAGAGTGTGGAGAAGACCAAATTAGCTTGAAGATTATGTGGTGCAACGAGTAAGAATGTAATAAGCTGAGCAGTAAAAAGAAGAGGATGCTGCTTGATAAGTGTGCTCAATGCACTAGAGGATCATGAATGGTGGAAATTGGGAAATGAGAGTGAACTTTGGGACATGAGAAAAGAAAAGACCCTATGATGACAGGGTAGGGCATGTGCTCTTTGACCTTAAAGGCTCTATCCAGTAAACTTGGAGGTGTTGATCATATCTTGAAAGACACTGAGCTCAGGAGGTAGAAAACAAGTAAAATTGCTGCCATACTATTTTCCGGTGGGATAAATTCTTCCTATTATGAAAATCTTTAAACTTTTCATGAGGTCTTTTTGTAAATTTTGAATTGCCAATAATCAACAGGGTTATGACAGTAAACAAATATGTAAAAATCTCTAAGCACAGTCCCATTGAATAAATTTGTTGGTTTCTGCTGTTTTGTGGGGCAGTTATTGTTTGTTTGATTGACTTTTTGGCTTGTCTTTCATTACTGCTTTTGTGTGTGTTTGTTGTTGTTTTCTTTTCTTTTCTTGTTGCTTTGGGATTGATGTCATGGATGCCATAACAAGGATAGAGCTACATTTCTAGCTGTGCTTTCTTTAAAATAAATAAATAAATAAAAGCATGGATTGAACCCGGGTGTGCTTAAGCACTGAGTCATAAGCCCAGTCCATATTTGCTTTCTTCTATTTTCATACAGAGTCTTATTAAATTACTTAGAGCCTCACCAAGTTGCCTAGGGTACATGTGAACTTGGCATGCTTCTATCTCAGGCTTCTGAGTTGCTGGGCTTACAAGTATGCACCAGGGCACCTAGCTCTTGTCCTTTTTTTCAGTCTTCAGACACAAACATGGTGAAATCTAATCTTAGAAATGAAAATTACAATATATTCATGAAATTTTATATTTTCAGAGATACATGACCATTTATAAATATCTTGCTCTCCTGTGAATGGATTCATAATGGAAAGCAAGGATGTCACAGCTGGTGAAGATGAATACAAAACAGAATTTCAAAGATCTCAGCTAACACATCAGCAAACTACCACACTGAGCAAAGATTTCATCCTGATGGCCAGTCATCATATATGAGCACAATTTCTGATTATCCTTGATATAAATTAATGTCACAGTGCATGAGAGTACGAGTATGACCCCAGTGCCTCAGCAGTTTTTGATAAGTAGAATTAAGAGGGTTGGGTTGGCAGGATAGTGGCAAGGATTCCTTAAAACAGAAAGCCACTGGAGTTGATTCTTTCTTTCATAATTTGACCGTTGACTGCTCCTGAGACCATGATTGGTGGTTGAAACTCATGAGTGAGGGAGGGTGGAAGGAGTGAGGCTCCAGGGACACCTGATGGATCTTAGAGAACCACTGCTAACAAATAGAGCAAAACAGTGAAATCAGAGAAATTTCACAATATTTCCCCCTGGGTGGAATCCAAATTCTGCACTTTGGGTAAGAAGGGGTACCTATATTTCAAACTGTAAGAGAGCTGTGTGACTTTGGGCTCTGTAGCACAAGTCACATGTGAAATTCATGGTTTTTCATGTATGTAGAAATGCATATACAGGAGGTGTGATTCCATCAATTTTACTGGTAATCATTATCACATCCTTTTAAATTATGATCTTGGAATATGAATGAAACACTGTGCCTATATCTTCTGGAATTAAATGAATTTTTCTTGTGCTTGGAGTGGGTTTTAATCTTATGAATGTGTAGGAATTCATGATGGAGGTGTCAGGATATTTTGTAAAAGGGTTGAGTCTCATGATTTCCTTCTTTGTCCACAGATTCTCCTGAAAATTGTTGGACTGTGTATGTGAATAGACAGAAGAAGATTGGAGGAAGCAAAATCAATGGCCGTGCATCAACTGGTGAGCAGAGAATGATATTTTCCATTGAAATTTCACCCCTACTGAGAAAGATGCCAATTCTTCAGTGCAGGCAGGAGTTAGTCCTGTCACCCCAACTCTGCAGTGATCTTCATGGGTCAAAAGCTCACCATCAGGCAGCTAATCTGCTTCCTGTCATGACACTACTATACTATGGTACCATTCCTGGCTGTGTACTTCCACATGGCATGGGGGATATTGTATCTGATGTTCTGCCTCTGACTTCATTTGAAATCATTGCTGATTAATGGTGCTCTTCACTGCAATGGTGCTCTGATTGTGGTGAATGCACGCCAGAAGAATGAGTGAGGGTGGAACATTGCACCCCATCATGGAGGAAGATATTCCAGCAGGTGAATTCAGCTGACACAGTGGCACAGACATTGGACTGAGAATGAGGCAAATGAAAGTGGTAGGCTACAGAAGGCATGAGAAGTCATTTCTTTTTTCTAATTTACACTTGGAGTTTGATGCAATACATTTCAACCTTCTGAGAAGTTCTAAAAGGATACCTAAAGCAATCATGATCATTCTTATTACCCAGTGTCGGTGCAACTGACTAATAAAACATTCAAAGTTGTATAGAGCAAGTCATATTGGCTTAATTGATGTTGTGCCATTAAAAGCATACTAGTAAACAACATAGTCGATAGAGCAAAATTTTTGAAACCAAACTTTTTGAAAACCAGTACCAAAATAGAGAAACAAGATCAGAATGCCAGAGACATATTCAAAAATAGTGTTTGGAGCTTCAGAGAGAATTGAGAATAGTAGTTGAATCATAGGGATGATCATGCTGGGACTCTCCTTCAGAACACAAGCCTCAGAGTCTTTGCCCTGTGCTGCTGAATTGTCTGTCCTTAACCTTATTCTGACCTACTTGGTCACATCATGAGAAGAGTGACTGTTCTTACTGACACCTAGATATGTAGGTTTTTTTCAGTTCCCAAGAATTCTGGGTATTGGTTCAAGGATGTCTCCATTGCTCTAGTGATAGGCTTATAGGTGATGCATGTTTTGAAGATTTGGAGAAATGGTTTGGCCTT
Organism: Glaucomys volans; assembly: GCA_020662805.1. Classification (NCBI taxonomy): domain Eukaryota; kingdom Metazoa; phylum Chordata; class Mammalia; order Rodentia; family Sciuridae; genus Glaucomys; species Glaucomys volans. Next base: position 4,150 of record JAJEJO010029924.1, read on the forward strand.
TTAAACACTCATGTTTCTAACCATTACATAGATGGGATTCTAGGATACACCTTTGTGAAAAGTTTATATGTTATAATTGTTTAAGACTGTCAAATCATTGTTAGGTATTGCCTGGTGATAATTCTGCAAAGTTGTTTAAACAAATGGGGATTTAAATTGTACTCAAAATGTTTCAGGTGAAAATTTTAAAATAACCTGTTTGTTTGAAAGTTATAATTACCAGCCCTTGGAATGTTTCCATGTATTGTGTTGGGTGCTGAGAATCAAGAGGCTGGTGACGTAGACAGTTTGGTATCCCTGTACACCCATTTTCCCTCTGCCTCAGTGCTGTTCTGACATCCGTTCTTTTGGGAAATTGAAGGAATTGCTTTGTCTAAACTAGCTGTCAATAATGTTCTAGGATTCGCTGACCATTGAAGATGTAACTGTAAGATTCACCCAAGAAGAGTGGGCCATGCTGGACTCACCTCAGAAAATACTACACAGATCAGTGATGCTGGAAATCATCAATCATCTAATATCAGTTGGTGAGTCCATCAACGTTATACAATTCATTTTTCACCACACTAGAATATGATCTGCACGATTTCATGTATTAATTAAAACTAAATCTCCTGCATGAATGATTTGTAATCCATATATAGGCCTAAAAATTATAAATTTTTACTCTTATATGGTAACTGCTTGAGAAGAGAATTGTGAAAACAGGGAATTCTCAAAAGTAATATTTAGTGGAGACATATACTTCCTGAAAGGACTGTTGATTTAGCATTCCTTCAATGTGGTTTTGAGCATCAGTGTCCTTCATTCCTGCCTCCTATGGGAACATAGTCTACATCTTATTCTGTCGCACTGTGGAATCTTCAATATTTCCTCTGTGAAATGTTTTCTCTCTCCTTCTAGATTCTGTTCATTTTTGCTAAGTCATCTTCATGGACTTGATGACAATGCACATTTCTTGGCAGAAATCTTAAAATCCAATTCCTTTCTTACGATGACTAGTGTGTCTATCCTATAAATCAGATGTGACTTTGCTTCTGGGGTAAGAAAAAATTCTGTGGATGGTGGCAGGATTAGGGTTTCCATCAAGTTAGAGTTGAGAAACAAAATGGAGACTTGTGGTTCCACAGAGAAGGGTTCCCAGCCAGTGAGGATGATGTTGGAAAGATTAAGTGACATAGTCATGAAACGAACAGTATTGTCTACTATGCAGCAGGGCATAATGGGAGAAAACATCTCATGTGTAGACATAGCTCCTTTTCTGTTACATTCAAAATTTGTTCCACGTTCATATTTTCATTTAGTATAAAACATGTTATTGCATTTTTGGAGGTCAAATTCAATAATGTCTCTTTTTCTGATTTTCTGCTTGAAAGAGTTTTTCCCATTTCACTTAAAGTAATTCTATCCTGAAAATTTTTTGTAATTACCAGTGTCCTCTGTTTCTGCTACATACTGTTTGTTCTTGGTTTAAAACATTTCCTCTGTGAAAGTGTCAATAATGTAAAAATATTCTCATGAGATTATTGTTTTTCTCAATTTTGTCTGTCTCTGAAACTCAAGCTCCCAGTTTCTATTTCCAACTATTCTAGGCAAGGAAAGTACACATCAAAAACATGGAAGGATATGCAGAGCACTTCTGAACAGGATGGACACACCCCTCAACATGTCAATGGTAAGTTTCATGGATGGGAACATTGATTGTGAAAATGCAAGATCTGTCTGTGGAATAAATTAGTAATTGAGTGCAACTTCATGGCTGTAATTATTTTGACATCACACAATTTCTGAGCCAAAAGCTCTGTATAGTTTGCGTTCTGTGAGTAATTAACAATTAGTATTTCTCATGCAGCTACTCTTTGAAACATTGAAGTCCATGAAATTAATCTGAGCCAATTTAAATAGCATACTAGCAAATGGATATTACTTGGCTCACCTGGGAATTATGTACAATGTATATGGAATCAAAAGTGGAAAGTTTTAGTTTTCTCATTTCAATGGATGTGTCTAAGGTTTAAATATAGACAAGTTAGTTTATCAGTTTATATGGGGAAATCATTAAGAAATGTTCATCTTCTTACAAAACAGAAATCTCAAGTTCAGGAACATTCTTTGGAATGGAAAGACTTGGAGGAAGATCTATGTCACAACTCTGCATCTACTCAACCTTTGTTTCTAACCCAGCAGAAAAGCATGGGGTCAACCAAAGCTGTGGACAATCCCTCACTGACAATTTGTACCTCAGTGGAAACAAGAAAAATGATAGCAGTATGTCATGTGAATGCCAAGTATGCTTGAAGTGACATATGATTGGTTTACATCCTAGAAAAGGCAACAAGAATGATCCTGGAGAGATACAATATGAACATCACCTATGTAGCAAATCCTTTGATCAAACCTCTCATGCAAGGCGACTCCATGCAACTACCACAGGGGAAATGATGTGTGAATGCAATTTTTGTGGGAAATACTTCAGTTACTCTTCTGAGCTTAGACAACATGAGAGAACCAACACAGGTGAGAAACAAAATGAATGCCATGCATGTGGGAAAGCCTTCAGGAACTCTTACAACCTTAAAGAACATGAGTAAATCCACACTGGAGAGAAACAATATGGATGCCAACTGTGTGGGAAAGCCTTTAGTAAATTATATAACCTTCAGATGCATGAGAGAGCACACACTGGAAAGAAACCATATCCGTGCCACGTGTGTGGGAAAGCCTTCAGCAAATCAGGTCACCTTAGACGTCATCAGATTATACACACTGGAGAGAAACCATATCAATGCCAATTGTGTGGGAAATCCTTTGGGCAATCTTGCTACCTTAGAATACATGAGAAAGTCCACACTAGAGAGAAACCATATCAATGCAAATTGTGTGGGAAATGCTATGGTCAATCCTGCTATCTTAAAACACATGAGAGAACCCACACGGGTGAGAAACCATATGAATGCAATGTGTGTGGGAAAGCTTTCAACCAATCAAGCTACCTTAGACTTCATCAAAGAACACACACTGGAGAGAAACCATATTGATGCCTCCTGTGTGGGAAATCCTTCAGTCAATCATGATACCTTAAGCCACATCAGAGGATCCACACTGGTGAGAAACCATATGAATGTCATGTGTGTAGGAAAGCCTTCAGCCTATCATCTGGCCTAAGACACCATGAGAAAACACATACTGGAGAAAGACCATACAAATGTAATCTATGCGGAAAAGTCTTCAGTAGCTGCTCTGGCCTGAGACAGCATGAGAAAACACATACTGGAGAGAAGCCTTACAAATGTCATGTTTGTGGGAAAGCCTTCAGTAGATCATCTGGCCTGAGACAACATGAGAAAACACACACTGGAACCAAATAACCTGCATGCACCTGTGTGGCGTAGTCTTCAACATCACTCTATTATTAAAAATGGAAGCTATCTCACCTTGGAGAGTGGCCATTGGAATGTAGCCTGTGTGGAACAGTCTCTCTTTATACCCTAACCTTAGAATACACAGTCACACTCAGTGGAGAGAAACCACATGAATGGCATCTATGTGTGCCAGTCTTCAGCCAATCTTATTGCCTTAGATGGCACAAGAGAATGCATAAGACATCAATCGTAGGAATGTCATCTATTTGATATTGCCCTTCTGACGTTCTGCATGTAGGAACCCATGATGGAGAGAAACTTGAATTCTTATAGCATATATTCTAATGTCATATTACAAGTTATAATAACTATAAAATTTCTTATCTTTTACATATATTTCTGCTCCTACTGTTATTCTTTCTTTCCTACTGCCTAATTTACAAATAATTTGATTGCTAACTTAGCTTCTCACGGATATATGTACTTCAAGTTATAAATGTTCATCTGAGTGCTATATCATCGTAGAGATTCTGATATTTTAAGGTTTTATAATCACTTAGTTTGAAGCACTTTATATTTACTTGTTTTGTGCTTTCTTTCTTGACCTTTGAGATATATATCTGTGTGCCATTTAAGTTTGAAGTAGTTGACATGTGGGTACGGGGTTCTATGTATCTTATGGTGATTGATTTCTAATATAATAAATCATGCAATAAAGAGTCTGAATGATTATTAATTTTTTAAAAAGTAATTGAAATACGAAATATAAAAATCCTTTCCATCACTTTCTGTAGTATTTGAATTATAAGACCATATTGGTTATATATATGCCAAAACTGATCAAACTGCATGCTTCAAATAGGTGCATTTAATTGTTTTTCAACTTTTATTTTTTTGGAACCAGGTATTGAATTCAATGGCACTCAGCCACTGAGCCACATCTCCAGACCTATTTTGTGTTTTACTTAGAGATAGGGTCTCACTGAGTTGCTTAGTGTCTTGCCCTTGCTGAGGCTGGCTTTGAACTCACAATTCTCCTGCCTCTGCCTCCCAAGCTGCTGGGACTACAGGTGTGTGCCACCACACCCAGCTTGTTCTTGAACTTTAACTCAATAAAGCTATGGAAAAAAATGTGAAGCAACCTTCAAGTATACTTGTAAAATCTAAAGCTTGCTCCCACAGATTTAGGAACCACCCTTAATCAGTATGAATAATTTTTAAGTAATGTTACTCCTCTCCTGACATACACAAGTTCATGGAAAATAAGCCATATGAAAGAAGATTGTTCAGAGTCACTGTAATCCATGCTCTTTCTTCAATGATATGAAGTTATTATGAATCCTATAATAAAAAGCATGCAGTAGTCTACAAATTCAGCTCTCACCTGTAAACACACCAGAGTAGTTACCAGGAAAGGAAGACTGACTATCTCCAGGTCCTGGGAAAGGGTTTCCTTAGTCCTGTGTGCTTTCACACCTGACCTCACCCCTCCCATGTTCCTCATGAGGTTTATTCACATTTGTTCCTTTGTGTCCACCAGCTTTGGTGAGACTTTTCAGGAAAAAAAAATTAAAAATGCGTTTCCAAGGATTCCACTCTCTATTTTAATGTTCTCTCATCTCTTTATTTAATCTGGTGTTCCAAACTGTGGTGCAAGATGAATAGTTGAATTTACATTAATAAGCTATAGTTGTACTATTGTTACTCAGATCAGCAATAACTACAAATGAAAAATAGTTAAAATCTGAGCAACACAAAGAACCACAGAGTTGGGTTTTCAATTTGTTACATTTAATGATATTTGCCCCATGTAATTTGAACAAGAAAACAAATTTGATTTTGTGCCAAACTTTGTAAAACATAGTATCATAAAGTCCTGATGGGGCCACCATTAGGAGATATATTTGGTAGTTTTTTTCTTCCTCTTTCCTGTGTTTCACCAGTATCAAATTCAACTGCATGGAGAAAATAAGGATGGAATTTATTTCACATGATTCTCTTTTTCAGAGAGTTATTTTAGATTAGGTAGAGGGGAGTGAAGTTCGGGCAAGGGACATGGGGGTTAGAAGGGTAGTAGAATGTAATAGACACTATTACCTTATGTATATATGACTGCATGCCAATGTGACTCTAAAACATGTACAATCAGAAAAAATTAGAGCTATATTTTATTGATGTATATTAAAAATGCATAAATGCATTCAACTGTCATGTATAAATAATTAGAAAAAATTTAAAAGCTTCTATAAGTCAAAAATTATATTGGGTCTGAAAACGAATGAGTCGATTAACCTATTGAATACCACCCACATTTGAATTTAAAAATGTTCTAATGTGTGAAATGAGGTAAATTGAATGAAAGTAGAAAAGACGTGAAAAAGAAAACATTGTCACTGTGATGGAGAAGGAAACAGTAGGTCTCTGGCCTAAAGGTCATCATTAAAGAAAATGTCAAGAATTTAGAGGAAGTGTGTTCTGAAAATGGACAAGTAGAGAAACCCAGG
>JAJEJO010029932.1:0-14635 GCA_020662805.1 Glaucomys volans
CAGCCTGAAAGTGACAGTTTTTATTCATATCTCATGGGTTCCAATTGGAACATGTCATTTACTTTTGATACACATTTTATTGTTTGGATAGGAGGTGTCTCCCAAAAGCTCCTGTGTTAATGCAGGAATATTCAGAGATGAGCTCATGGGATTATGAGAGCTATAAACCTAATCGGTCCTTCCTAGTTTGAATGGACTGACTGGTTGGTGACTGTGGGCAGGTGGGGCATGGCTGGAGGAAGTGGGCCTCTGGAGTCCCGCCCTGGAAGGGTTCATCTTCCCTGCAGCCCCTTCCCCTCATGCTCTCTGCTTCCTGGCCACCATGGATGGAGTGGTGCTTCTCCACCTTGCCCTTTTGCCATTATGTTCTGCCTCACTTTGGGTTCAGAGCAATAGAGTTGGCCCACCATGGACTGAACCTCTGAAACCATGAGCCAAAATAAACTTTTCCTCCTCTAAGTTGTTCTTTCCAGTATTTTGTTCACAGTGATATAAAGCTAACTAACACAACATATTTTACCTTGTTTATTGTTTGTTGTCTGATTCTCCACGCAAGAATGTGAGCATCTCAAAGATGTTTCTCATCTGTTTCACAGAACCCAGTACTTGGTACATAATAGTTGATCAATAAATGCTTGTTGTTTGACTGAATGAACTCAATAGAAGATTGTTTATCTCTGTGGAAAGCAAATATCCTGATAAAAGGGAATGCCATACCATTTTAAAAGAGAGTTACTAAATAAATATGAGATTTTTAATTTCTGTACAATGTAAAATGTTGAATCAAGATGTCTGTGCTACATTTAAAAAAGAGAAACTACTGTAATTAAAAAATCTTTAAAATATTGTCGAGGTAAGAAAAGAAAAGGGGACTTTTCCCCTTTAGGTAGGCTCTTAACAATGGGAGTGTGAATTAGCTTCATGTATTTTTAAAGCTGAAACTTGATTGGGATTCTTTATGCAAAAAGATAATACCTTATACATTATAAGAGATAAAAAAGAGTTCAAGTCATTATATTTTTACTCCTAAAAAGCATTCCCCCCAGAAGAATCAGTCAACAGAATTATTGCTTAAAAAGTCTTATAATAAATGGGATTGTAAATACCAGCCTAAAATTACCTGAAAGTATAAATAATATCTAAAGAGAATTAGATACCTGTTCACATGTTAATGTTCAGTTGTGACAATTGGATCTGAATTTGGTTTGGCCTGTTTTTCAGAGTACCGTGACCTTAGATAATGACACCTTGGTCCAAGTTCAGGACTGGAATGGCAAGGAAACCACCATTCGCAGGAAGCTGGTGGATGGCAAAATGGTGGTGGTGAGTGAGCACTTCCTTCCTGTTTTCTCTCCTATGGCAATACCTGAGATGAAATCACGCAAGTAACTCAGTCTAAGACAATGAAAATAAAGCCATTTTTTTTCACTCTTACTTTTTAAGAATTGATGCAAAACACTGACATCATAAATATTATAAAATGTGTATGCTTGAGATACTAAAAAATCTAAAGACTTAGAAAATTGTGTAGCCCAATTCTTCAACTCATGTATAAATTAAGCAAGCATGAATTTGTGCAACGAAGATTTCAATAGGGACTAAGGTTGTTTCCAACCCTCCACCCTATACCAGGATTAATGTCTCACTGTTTTTTCAAATCAACAACAAAGGCATGAAAGGGACATTTGCACTAGGGGTCTGCAGCTAAAGTGGGGTCTTCCTGGCACATGGACGAGGTAGCACTGGTAAGAACCAAAACATGCCATTAACATGTCACCATGATTTTAGATATTTATTCTAAATATCACAATAATCCCATGAAGTCAGATTTATTAGTCCTTTGACAGATGAGGAAACTGTATAGTTAGAAAATGGGTTACTGTTGGGATTATAACCCAGTAGGCTTAAATCCAAAGTTTGCACTCTTTTGAGTTATTTCCACTCCCCTTATGATTCCCTGGTCATCTTTCTTACTTCTATAGAGTGGAAGGAAGAATGTCAATGACTATCCTCCTCCCAAACCTTACCTACACCAAAATGAATAAAAAGATAATTTTGAGCAAAATATAAAATAGTTTAAAGGAAAAAAGCCAACTTTGTGTGGAGGTAAAAAAAAAACAATCTAGACTAATCTTAATAGAGGATTTTTTTTTTTCTACAATGAAGACTACATTAGAAGAGGAAGATCAAGAAATGACTGATTTTGCTCAGGAGGCTGAGGCAGAAGGATGGAGAATTCAAAGCTAGCCTCAGTAACAGCAAGGTGCTATGCAACTCAGTGAGGCCCTGTCTCTAAATAAAATACAAAAAGGACTGGGATGTCTCTCAGTGGTTGAGTGCCCCTGAGTTCAATCCCTGGTGCCTGCCCCGCCCCCCAAAAAAGAAAGAATGACTGATTTTATTGATTCTTATACTGAAATTCACCAATAAACAGGCAAATAAATAGTTTGATAAATAACCAATAAACAGAGAGTTCATTAGAGAGAACAGTTGACTCAGAATCCAAGGGTGTGGATTTCCATCTCTGCCATTCAGTATGTACATGACTTTAGACAAATCATTTATCCTTCCCAAAATTCAGATTCTTTGCCTTCAAGGTGTACCTTCACAGGTTTTCTGGGAGCATTAAATATCATCATGTACATACATCAGTGTTCTGAAACCATAAAATGAGGCATTGATGTAAGTTGTTATTACTGTCTGAAAAACAAAAGCATGTAAAAGAGCAAAAATATCTAAATGTAGGCATTTAAAATACTTGAATTATGACTTCAGACTCCAAATGTATGCCTTACTTTTTCATATGAGTATCAATATTTATTATATATATACCATATACATGACAAATCATATCTACGTATACCATATGTATATATATGTATATATATATTTTCAAGATTTTTTAGAAATGGTATGTATGGATAGCACTTAGTTTATATATTTTAGGTGTTAATTTCCTTAATAATATCGAAATAATTCTTCCTTCTTTTGTCTTCTAGGAAAGTGCCGTGAACAATGTCATCTGCACACGGACATATGAGAGAGTATAAACATACTCAGTCTCACGCTCTTGGCACTCCCTAACTGTGATCCAAACTGCTGAAGTTGTTTGAATCAAACTCCAAAGTTAAATGTTAATATGAGTGAGCCTTTATTTGCACAAATATCAATGATTTTGGTTTCCCTGTTAAGAATGTCTACATTATGTAGTACCTTGGTATTGTCAGCTGTGAGAAGTCAGGATGCTATACCCTGTTAAATGCAGGGCGAAGGTCATATATTCAGAGAGGCACTTCATACTGATTTTTTTCTAGTTAGGCATAACATGTCTGTCTTTCAAATTCAACACAATCTTCACGACACTGAAAAAAATCATATTAATTTTTAACGAACTACTTAGGGCACAATGCTCCTCACGGGTTACTTGACAGTTGTATCTGAAAGACATAAGTTTAGAGTAAGGCAGTAACTGTTATTCTGATGCCTAACGACTATTACATAGAATACCCATAACCACTTCCATCATCACTGAAAGCCACCAGGACAAAGGGTATTGTAGGATAGAAGAGGCTGGACAACCAACGAATTTTCAGGAAGCAGGTTTATTGCCTGCAGTGGATCACAGAGGGCTATGGACTAAAATTCTCTGAAGGAAGATTTTGGAAATATTTTGAACTTTATATCCAGTGGGAGGAGGGGCATGGAGGTTTTACATAACAAGTGCTTTTTTTCCATTTTTTTTTTGACTAGTATTACACATTTTACCACAAAAGCAGAAGTAACATAAAGTCCATGGTTAAACTTAGCTTTCGTAAGACAGAGAAGAGCGGTGGGAAATAGGGCATCTAACCACTTTGAGCCCTTCTGCAGATATCTTGACTGGATATCAACAGGAACAATTGTGGTGAGGGTCTCTGGAGGAGCTTAATGGTGGAGGAGGGGATGCCACTGCAGTATATTGTTTAATTCACACCAAACCTCACAATGATAGACCTGAGAGGGATTGTAGAAACCTTGTAGATCAATCAGGGAAATGGGTCCTATTCAGTTAACTATTTCAAATTAACCCAGAGGGTTTCAGAAAGAACTGGAACCAGAATTCCTGTTTTCCCAAAGTTTGCCTCAGAACCATAACAAAGTGAAAAATAGATCAGAGTCATTAGGTAGAACCAAGTTCTCAGTGTGCAACCAGGAATCAAAGGTAAAACTGCATCAAAGAAATGAATAAACCAACTTCCCTTTATCTTCAAATGCATGGCAGGATGTCACAGCTCTGTCCATGTGAGGACATAGTGCTAGACCATTTGAACCTGTGGCTTATCACTGCTTATTTGTGTGAAATAGTTACAGGGCATCTTGGTATTCTGATAGAAAAGAGAGAAGCTTATTTTTTAGTGTGATGAAGAAGATGACAATGGAAAGCATAGAAAGACCTTTGTCCCCTTGAGCTTCTTGAACAGGACACAGGTTCCAAGCAGAGGTTAAAGGATGGTGTTCTGTGCCCTGTGTGTAGGTGTGGGCAGGAGCAGTTCTGCTGCAGAGCCCAGATAACAGCCCGCTGCACTGAGAGGAAAGAGATCCTTTCTCTGTCCACAGAATGGAGCCCAGAATTGCTCTGACACCTTCAAAGTCAGCATCTAGAGGGGGACTTTAGGACAAGTTGCTCTTAGCTTTAGTATTAGGGTGTCCTTCCTGCTATGGTAATGGAGATATTCTTGTGGGCAGCAGGGTGCAGTATGGGAAGCCTTATAGAAAAGGGTTAGCTGTAGGAGAACACAGGAGAGATATCGCTGATAATTCACAGGACACCTGGTGAGTGGGGCTGAGAACAGGGAGACTTGGCAAGGGCTGGAGTTCTGTACGAGCAAGTGCAAGCAAGAGCTGGATATTTGATATTGATGGTTTCATTGTCAATAATCTGTTAAAGCCCAGAGACATGTGGGAATTCAAAACACACACACACAAAATACAACAGTAACCAAAAATATAAACTCCTTACCTACCATCTTCCCACTTCCTTACACAGTGGAGAATCATTAAAACAGTCATTTGCTATGGCTGATTGTGGCTCTGGGATGGTCAGGAAACTGATCTAACCAAATTGAACAAGACACACCACTGCTCCAAAATGACCCTGTTATTCAGGATTTGCAGCACATCCACTATGTACCAGGCCCTGTATGAGAACCACTGATAAAAGGAGAACTAACAAGTCTGGTGCCCTTGGAATCAAGAAAGAAGTGCTATACTATATGTCAGTCAGCCTTTGATTGCTATAACAAATATTGGAAATAACCTAGAAAGAGAACAGGTTTATTTTGGATTAAAGTTTTGTAGGTTCCAGTCCATGATCAGTTGGTACCACGGTTTTGGGTCTGTGGTAAGGAAACACATTGTCATGAGAGCACATGGCAGAGCAAGACTGCTTGCTTTATGGCTGAAGGAAGAGAATGAGAAGAAGTCAGCATCCCTCAATCCCTTTCAAGGGCACAGACCCAAAGGGCACATAACCTAAAGAACTCCCAGTAGGCCCCACCCTAAATGCTCCACCACTTCCCAATCAATAGTGCTACCTCAACAATCAAGCTTTTAACACATAGGCGTTTAGGTGGATATCCAGATCAAAACTATAGCAGAAAGGTATCACATGGGCATGATAATCCTGGGGGATTTATCAGCAACAGATGATCTAACACCACTTTCTTGGTGAATAGCCTTGCCCAGGAGGAAAGGCACCTAGCTGCGGGTGGACAGATGCAGCAACTCTAAGGACCTCAATCTGGCCAGAGAAGAACAGATGTACTCCTGCCCATTCGTTTTTGAAACTTTTGTTTTAGAGTTTATCATCCTGGGCTGCAGCTTTGGTGCAGTTTACATCATTCAGTCAAGTCAATAATCATTATTCAGGATATTAAGGAATATAAGATTACAAAGATATGTACAAGGAGGTTTATTATGGAAATTGGTTCATGTGATTATGGAGAACAAGTCTTATGATTTGCCATCTTCAACCTGGAGACCCAGGAAAGCTAGGGGGGTCATTTAGACAATGTCCAAGAACCCAAGAACCAGGGGCCTCAATATTCAAGGGCAGGAGATGATGGATTTCCCAGGTCAAGGAGAGAGAGTTCACCCTTCCACCACCTTCTTGTTTTATCCTGGCCCTCAATAGATCGGATGATGCCTGCCTACAGTCGTCAGGGGAGATCTTTTTTACTTAGTTTACTAATTCAAATGCTAATCTCTTCTAGAAATAGCTTCTCAGACACACCCGGAAATATCTTACCAGCTATCTGGCCACCCTTAGCCCAGTCAAGTTGACATAAAAAAATTAACCATCACAATATTCTTCTCCACATACTTGAACATTTATGGTGTAACAAATCAGTTATATGTGTCTACCTAATAAGATGCAATTATACAATATGCAAACTATAGTAGAAACTACTATATTTATTGATTAATTCAATATGGAAGTTTTGGTCTTAGAAAGATGCATGTCATTAACATTGCAACTTGTAAATTTACTGAAAAACTAAACAGCAAGACAGAACCAATTAAAATCATCCCTCCAAATGTAGTTAATTTGTTTATTTAGAAAGCACTGGAAGCTAGGTGTGGTGGCACATGCCCATAATCCTAGTGATTTGGCAGTGAGGCAGGAGGATCACAAGTTCTAGGCCAGCCTGGGAAACTTAGCAAGACCTTGTCTCAAAATAAAAAGTAAAAAGGGCTGGGGGTGTGGCCCAGTGGTTAAGCACCTCTGGATTCAATTCTTGATACCAGGAAAGAAAAAAATAAAAAAACAAAAAATAAAAAAACAAACAAACAAACAAAAAAACCAAAGACCAAGGAAGGAACTAGAGACTCCCTTTCTGATCAAGATGGAATATCATGGCCCATATTTACCCTTCTCACCAAAATAACAAAAAATGGACAAATTATATGGAACAATGGCTTCTAGACACAAAATGTTAGGCAAAAAGAGCAATGATCCCTGAGAGAAGGAAAACACATTTGATCCAGCCTCTTCACTTAAAGTTGGGAGTACCATGCATCAGCTAAGCAGCACTCTGTCTCTTCAGAAGTCTGAGTTCTGCTGTTATTCTCTCTGTGTTGCCTCCATGTAACTTTTCTAGTTCTCCAATACCAGTTTCAACAATTTTTTATATGAAATCTCTCTAATATGTTGTTTCTACTTTTATTTTTTGAGTTAGAATTTTTATTTTATTGGGAAAAAAATAATAGGATGGCACCAGGTCCAGGATCAGTTCTATGAGCTTAAAAACAAGACTTGGAAGGAGGAAGCTGATCTGCAAGTGGCTTTAATTTCTTAGGAACATAGGTCAATGCTCTTTAAAGGAAGATGACAAAAATCTGGGCACATAATGATATTGTTCATAATATTCATGCACCTAATCCAAAACTGTTACCCGTGACAAGAAGCAGGAAATCAAGATGTATAATTGGAGGGGAAACCTGCCAATAGAAACAAAGCCAGAAACAACAGAGATTATGGAATTAGATTTAAAACATATAAATATGCTCAAATGCTGAAGATTTTAATGAATTTGAACGTAAGATAAATGGAAGACAAAATTTCTAGAATGAAAAAATACAATATCAGGCAAGAGCATTTGTTGGACAGGATGAAGAACAATTAGAAACTACAGAAGAAAAGATTAGTGAACTGGAAGGTAGAGAAATAGAATCCATCCAGGCTCAAATGAAGACTGAAAAGTGCTTTGGCTAAATACAATCCCCTTATCCAAGTGTAAACTCCTTGCTGAAGGGAGGGGCAGTCACACCCCAATGGCCATTGTGAAGGTGCAGTCATTCCGGAATGAGGTCACTGCTGTGAGCCTTCAGAAGCCCACCTCTCAGCACTTAAGGGAACATGTGCCTCAGTCCTGAACATAGGACAAAGGAGTAGGCCACAGCATTCACTATGCTGGTTTTTTTTGGGGGGGAGGCAGTCTTAGGATTGACTAGGGAATGGTACAAATAAACTCTGGTTTATGCAAGTCCTTTCTGTAAAAACATATTTAAAAAATAAAACATTTCCAGTGGCTGTTGCAATATTTTTGATTTAAAAAGTCCTTTAAATTCTTACTGCATTTTTAAAATGAACTATACTGCTTACAAAACCAAAACAGATTTACTGCTTTTCTTTATAGATGAACTCCAAGCAGGCAGGGCTATTTTTGTTTTCAGTTTCGTGTTCTGTTCATTTTTTTATATCCCAAGCATTCAGAACAGTGTTTGGTATACCTAGAAGGGCTAAGTAAGTACTAAATAAACCAATGGATGAATCAGGGTCGGTTAAACAAGAAACAGTATTTCCTATTGTTTTCCTCAAGGTGGTGCTGTGTACAGTAGGAAGGGTCACCTAAGGATTTTTTTTTCCCCCAAAGATAGCCTTTATATCCGATCAATTTTCTTCTATTATGTAAGGTTTTGCTTTCTTTCTTTTTTTTAAAACCATCTTTCTGGCTTTCTGGACTTTGTGTTTGTGTTCTTTACTGGTGAGACTAATAAGATTGCCAGAGGTGTTGGCTGTCTTGCTTTTCCTCCCTTCATGCATTACTCACTAATTGTACACATAGATTTTCCTCCAAATGCCTCTTGAAAGATGTTATGTCTACTGCCTAATATTACCTACTATATTTATCATTTATTGCAGAAGGTTTTATGACAGATTTGGGTACATTAAAAGCTACATTTTTTCAATCTATTATTCATTTATTTTTATTGTATTTCACACATGCATATGCCACAAATCTGCTAATCCCTTCACTTATTGATGTGTTTTTGAATTTTGTGCTACTGTGAATAGAGAAACTCTGAACATTTGTGTGGATACTTTGATTTCTCTTAGATAAACACCTAAGAATGGAATGGCTGGATCACAGCATAAATGCATGCTTCATTTTAAAGAAATGGTCATTTTCCAAAGTGGATGTACTATTGGCCATTCCCACCAGCATTGTATGAAATCTTCTTTGCAGCCTGGCCAACAGTTGGGTCAGTCTTAAATCCCAGCTATTCTACTAGGTGTATAGCTGTGACTGACCTTTTGTTTTGTTTTGTTTTGTTTTGTTTTATTTTTTTTTTTAAATCATCAACCTCTTAAGTTTAAATAT
Organism: Glaucomys volans; assembly: GCA_020662805.1. Classification (NCBI taxonomy): domain Eukaryota; kingdom Metazoa; phylum Chordata; class Mammalia; order Rodentia; family Sciuridae; genus Glaucomys; species Glaucomys volans. The sequence continues at coordinate 9,144 of JAJEJO010029932.1, forward strand.
ACTTTCAGTTTTTTTATGAATTCTAAAAAGGCCTACAAGATTTAGATACAAAGGTAAAATGTATAAATGAAGATAAATCTTTTTAAGAAAAGAAATAAGTAGAATGATGGTTAATGTGAAAAAAGATTGACTCTGGACATAAGATCCATCTAATTAATATTAACTTTTCATATAGGATGGACTAGTACAGATCTAAGGAAGAATAACTCCAGAGCTAATGAGAAGCCCTCTTCTCATTGCACTTCCACCCCTCTGGTATCTCCTGTCAGAAGTCTTCGAAATGCACCATTTATTTTCTTTAGCTCTTCAACATTTTCTATCTTTAGGAGTTCCATTAAAGCCAAGTACTGCTGAGAAAAGGACCATGTTCATCTCAGTTATTTCCTAACAGGGGATGAGCTCAGTGCTTGCCAGGTCTTATGGGATGGAATGCAGATGAGTCAGACAGGGGAGCAGAGCTGTCTAGGGATACAGCTCTTGATGTAACTCCCACCCTCAGCTGAGTCTCTCTCTTCTCTGCCCTTCTACAAAACTGAAGATTTCTAGTCACTCATAAATGCAAACACCTGAACAAACACTGAGGCACGTGAACCTGCACCACGCCATTCCACCACTGAAGACAGAGACGCTGTGCATTCTTTCCCAGTGCTCAAGAGAATGTATAATTCAAGCAGAGATTAATGCAAATATAAAACAATTAATTAATCATAAGCAATGGAGGCCAGTATTTGTCAACCTTGTGAACACAAGTAACAGATCTTTTTCTAAGGAAAATAAAAGCATCCTTAACTGATTCCTCAGAGGACTTTTCTTTCCCAATTGTAAATAAGTAATTCTTGCATTTTCTATTTGGTTGATATTTAAATTCGGAGATACATAAATTTAGATTCAGGAGGCGCACACAAAAATGTGACATACACAAATGCAAAGCTAATTGAAAGTAGGATAATATTTCAGTTCTACCTTGTTCCTATTTAATTTGGAACGAAGTTTGTCTACTCATTCAGAGGAATAAAAGCAGATGTGAATAAGAGATTTTTCCACCCTTCATAACCATAGGCTTGGATTCCCTAGAGAGCGCCTCAAGGTAAGTCATCTTGGGACAATTCTCATGGGGATGTTTACGGGGCTCTAAAATGGAAGTGTTACAGAGCCCCGCCCTGTAATGAACCGGCAGAGCAATGTCATTGGCAATGCTTCTCCCGTCGGTAAGGACCTCTGTGCAGCATCCCACCATCAGTGTATCAGTTAGTCAGCCCACATAGCAGTATTTTCTGTCTTTTAAAACAATGGTAGTCTCTGCCACTGGCACTCAGGGTGAAGTATGGGGACTCTGATGCTATGCTCCTGGGTCACCTTGATCAAGTTACCAAACATTCCTATCTATACCTTAGTCTACCCAACTGTAAAAATGGGATCATAATTATGCCCTTATTATAGGGTTGTGAAGACTGGATGTTTTATTTTACATAAAGCTGGTGCATAGTAAGCCATATGAAAGTATTGCCTATAATTATTACTAAGGAGGTGGAAGTCCAAAAATATTACCTCTCAACTCTAAAGAAAAAGCAGGAAGCAAAAAGGAATAGATAGTTGGATATGCCAAACTAACAAACTGATGAAATTAAAATCATTCCTATCTCAAAATTAATCTTAACCACTTAATTTTGAGAAAGGAAAAGTTTTAATGAGTTTGCAGTTCTTATTTCTCACTGTTAATCTACAAATGTCATTAGCATTTATACCCTATTTCCTAAGAGCAGTCTTCTACCTGTGTGCTGTGACTTTATTGTTTCGCTTTGTTAATGCCTTAGCCCTGGTGATGTTATTTTAGTTAGGTGCCTGGCTTTTCTCCTGGCTCTCAGTGCTTGCAGGCAATGTTCAGTGCCTTTGCTATTTGATGAATTCATCCATCACTAAATTTTTGGTTCTGATACTTTTAGGATGATGAATTCCAGCAAACTCGCTAGAAGAACAGGGCTGTCAGATGTAACCTCCTGATTGTTTTCTAGTTATTTGCTCAATCTTAGCCAATGGAACATTTCTCATGTCGCTTGCTTTCCTAGCTCCCTACTTGTTCCCCAGGCCCCACCCTTTCCTGCTTTCCTTTCCTACAGAACATACTCTGGAACACTCAAACAATATCAGGTGAATGGTCAAGAAAACTGACCCTGAAAAGAAAAAAAAAACAAAAAACTTGTTACAGGATCAAATAATAATTTATAGTCCCAAATTTCACTGATAGTTATTTGAGCAATTGTAGAAAAGGGTAAAGTTAAGGTAACCTTAACTGAAAGGCAGTTATCTTTGAAGAAGATTTATGAGATTCCTTTCTCTCTGTGACATTTGTTTTTCTTGAATGGGGGCAGAACTTCCATCAACAGCAGGGCCCACTCTGCACATGCTGGCCCTTCCAACTGAGCGGCCTTTGACTGGATTTCTCTACGTAATTGCTTATTTAGGAGATTAGTTTTCTCCTTTGAATTTCAAACCTGAATGCCATAATTTTTAAAAGTTTGAGTTTAAGATAAAAGAACATAGATATTTAAAAACACACACTAGATCCACTAAATCGGACAATTAGATAATATTTAAGCATCTTTTGGTGCCAACTGTGAAGAACAGAGATTGTTTACTGCGATCCTGCATCAAGGGGTCTCTGGACCAAGGACTTCCAATACACTCAGCTGTTTTAAATAGATGTGATTTTGTCCTGCTACCAAGGTCTTGTTTTGGAGGAAGTTGAATGCTGCCTGCTTCAATGTCACAAATATAATCGTTCCCATCCATCCCCAGGGGACCTTGGGAGGGTCTGACTTGTTGGTTACCTCCCTCTTCTCAAGCTCAACATTATATTTCAAGCACTTTTATTTTCCTCATAAGCCATAGACTGGTTATTTCAATTTAGTGAAAAAATTTGTTGTAACTGTATTAAAATTTCCTGGTAGTTAGGAAATAATTTATAGTTTTCTGAATTGAAGAGTTGGATTCATAGATCCTGGACAGTTAACTGCACGTAGCTAATGAAAACCAAATTTGCATGAGTTCAGGCCTATTTGAAACTAAGCGTGAAGTCTGTTCATAACCAGCTTTGCAGAGGGTCTATTCCATGATATTTGAACATGCATATTAAAATGATAATAAATCCATTTTTAAATGATAACTTACATGGTATTGATCAACATCATGGTTATCAACAAGAACAGTTCTGCCCCAAAGACAGGAGTCATAACAGACTCAGCAGAGATTGTCACCACAAAACAGTAGCTGTCTCATCAATATCTGGACCTAAATGTTTCAAGAGTGCTGAAGCTGGGTGTGGTGGTGAATGCCTGTAATCCCAGTGGCTTGGGAGGTTGAGGCAGGAGGATTGAAAGTTCAAAGCCAGCCTCCGCAAAAGAAAGGCACTAAGCAACTCAGAGATACACTGTCTCTAAATACAAAAAAAAAAAAAAAAAAAAAAAAGGTGCTGGGGATGTGGCTCAGTGGTTGAGTGCCACTGAGTTCAATCCCTGTACCCTCCCGACTCCCCCGACCTCCCCTCAAAAAAGAGTGCAAAAAATTGACAGGTAAAATTCAAGTGGGAAAAGTTGGAGATAGTTTCACAGAGGAGATAGATCCTAAATGAGAGCTGGGGTTTTAGAAAGAAATTTGGCAGAAGGGAACTGTGTAAACACAGAGAAGTAGGAACGAATTATCAGTAATGATTGATGAGAAAAACAAATAATTGAATGGTAGGTTCAGAACCAGGAGGTACAGGAAAAGATAATTAGATCTAGCCTCCTGGTTGTAGGGAGGCAAGGTCTTATTATCTTGTTTTGCACATAAAATAAAGGAGGCCAAAATGCCTGGAAAGGTTAAATTAGGTGACTAAGTTCTTTATCCAGTGATTTTTCAAACTTTACTGCATAATATTTTTTTCCACTAGGATTTTCATTTATTCAAATTATATGGAAAATAGAAAGTTTTGGTAACCTAATTTGTGACAGAATAGATAATCTAGATAACACATATGCAAAATCTATTTTTAAATTTTTACATTTTATTATTTGTAATTGTATTAAACCTAAACAATAAACAACCATTGCTATTTATTTTCATGCTGCTTTCTGCAAATGTTTAAGATAAAACTAAAGGTTTCCAGGGCCATTTATGTGACTTAAAAAGTTCACACACATCCTTCTTCTACAAAATTGTCATTCTTTTAATTATTGACAGCCTGGTTCTACACTTATCCCTAAATATCACTTCTTCTTTTCTTTATTCTCTTCTAAGAAGATTTTTAAAAATGTAGATGTCTGGGCTCAAACCCTAAGAATTCTGACTCAATAGATGGGGTGGATCCTGGAATTCCCATCTATACAAGACCTCAGATGGGTCCCCAAATGTGGGGACGTAAGAAATCATCAGGGACCAATCTGTGCCATCTTCCTATGTTAAGAATAATCCTATCAAGTTTTCTTCATCTCTGGGTTGATGGAAAAATACTTGGTTTATCTCATCAATGATAATTTTCATACATTTTTCCAGTTTTCAAAACTTCTTCCACAGTCAGAAGTGACAGTTTCCTATCACTAGCATTTGAAAAGATCTACATGTATCTGAGTCCAAGCTCCTCAGACACAACACTAGTGAGAATGGTCTCAAGAAAGACCTGGGAGTGCTGGAGAGAACAGAATATCAAATCAAAGTCCTGGGTTTGAATCCTGTATTCCCTGCTTGTTAGTAGGGATGCTGGCTTAAGTAACTTAACCCCCACTTTAGACTATATAACGGGGCCAGTAAGACCTTCACCAATAACATTATAGGATTATGGGCAAGAACACATAGTATAGAAGTTCTCTAAAACTATTAAGACCAGTACAAACTTTAAAAAATATCATAGTGATTTTAATTCAACATAATTTATTCAATTGCTACTACATACCTGCTATAAGTAAGCCACTATGGTAGTGACAGAGATGTAGGCTCCTCAGTCCTCCTTTCAAGAAGGAAAAGTCCCATAGATGAACTATATTCTTCCCACTGCCATCATCTTTTGGTCTCTGACACTGATCAGAGAGTGGGGCTCCCCAGAAGCAGCATCCTGACTGGCCCTTCCTCTAAGCAATTAATGGGGCAGGGTTAAAGGAATTACATCTTTCTAAAATTTTTGCTCCCTCTTTTGCTTTTTTCTCTTCAGATTTAAGAGGGTTGGGTGCTCATGTTTCTTGGAAAATTTGCAAAAGGCCTTAGGTGATGTCTAGAGAAGGGAATGTACAGAGCTGCTGCTGTACCTTGCTTGGGATCAGGCTCGTTTGGATAAGAGCTAAGGGTTCTTTTGGAAGTTTCTGCATTTCATAGTTTATCTCATCAGAGCAAAATTTCTAGTGGGTGAGGAGAAGAACTGTTTAGCTTGAGCACCCCACTTAATGTATTTTGGGAAATCCTCAGCAGAGATACATCCAAAGTTGGATTAAAAGCTGGGGAGGAAAGCCCATCTTAAACAAATT
>JAJEJO010029938.1:0-15544 GCA_020662805.1 Glaucomys volans
GGATTGATTACTGAGAGTCATCACAGCAACTCCAGTTGGCTAATCCTACTTTCAGTGGTTTCATATTTGCTTGCTAGGTCTTCTTCCAAGAACTAATAATATCTATGATTGCCACATGGTTCTTCCAGAATAACAGGGGTAACTTAGTGTATACTCACTTTTCTCAGTCATTTGGTAATTCATATAGCTTTAGTTCAGAATTAAATTATTTAGATAGACATGTGTCTCTTTCTACCCTTCCATTTTAATATGAAATCAAACTTGACTCCTATATGTCTTATATCATAGATTCCTCTTTCTTCCAGAAATATTTGTCCAATTGTACATTTAAAAAGAATCTTAAGTTAAAAATTTTCTTACCCTTATATCACTATGAATATCATAAAACACTAAGTCCAAAGATCTTTTCCTTTAACACTTTGTTTTAACAGTAACAGTAACATAAAACTATTGTCTTCTTCCATATAGTGTTGCTGTTGAGACATTTAATAATAATAGTTAACACTTACAGAATGCTTTGAGGAAATAGTAAAGAAAAAATTTCCAGAAATTTCTTATAAATTAAAGAAATTTATAAGACCTTAGATTTTTAAAACTGGGGACTGGTAAATAAAATTAAAAAAGAAAATCACACCTAGGCATAATAAACTATTTAAGATCATCAACAAGAGAAGAGAAATTTTATAAGCTTCCAAACTGAAGGGGGTGGGGAAAGACAGAAGGGGGAATTTTAATCGCAGAATGCTTACTGTGTGCAAGGGTATAATAATTTACCTATATTAATTCATTTAATTTCACGATGGCAGTCTCATCCTAGTTCCTTTGTAGTTAAAATCTACATTTTTACTGTTTGTTCTATTTACTTACAAATGACAGAATGCATTTTGATTCATTGTATACAAATGGAGTACAACTTTTTATTTCTCTGGTTGTACACGATGTAGAGTTACACCATTCATGCAATCATACATGTACATAGTGTAATGATGTCTGTCTCATTCACCATCTTTCCCACCCCTGCCCTCTCTCCTCCCCTCATTTCCCTCTGCACAATCCAAAGTTCCTCCATTCTTCCCTTGCTCCTGCCCCCCACCCATGCACATGTATCAGCATCCACTTATCAGAGAAAATATTTGGTCTTTGTTTTTTGGGGGATTGGCTTATCTCAATTAGGATGATATTCTCCAACTCATCCATTTACCTGCAAATGCCATAATTTTACTCCTTAAGGCCGAGTAATATTCCATTATGTATACATACCACAGTGTCTTTATCCATTCATCTATTGAAGGGCATCTAGATTGGTTCCACAATTTAGCTTTGTGTATTGAGCTGCTGTAAACATCAATGTGGCTGCATCACTCTAGTATGCTGATTTTAAGTCCTTTGGATATAGGCCAAGAAGTGGGATAACTGGGTCAAATGGTGGTTCCATTTCAAGTTTTCTAAGGAATCTCCATATTGCTTTCCAGAGTGGTTGCACCAATTTGCAGCCCTACCAGCAATGTATGAGTGTGCCTTTTCCCCCAATTCCTTGCCAACATTTATTATTGCCTGTATTCTTGATAATTGCCATTCTGATTGGAGTGAGATGAAATCTTAGGTAGTTTTGATTTTCATTTCTCCAATTAGTAGAGATATTGAACATTTTTTTCATATATTTGTTGATCACCTGTATATTTTCTGTGAAGTGTCTGCTCAATCCCTTAACCCATTTATTGACTGGGTTCTTTTGTATTTTTGGTGTTAAGTTTTTTGAGCTCTTTATAAATTCTGGAGATTAGTGCTCTATCTGAAGTGCATGTGGTAAAGATTTTCTCCCACTCTGTGGGCTCTCTCTTCAGGGATCTTAACAATTTTTAAAAAACTTCTGTCTTCCGTGTCTCTTACCTTCTTTCCTTTATGTTCAATTGCCTGATGCGTCCAGGGAAAGATCCCTAGCTGATTGTCCAGTGCACTAATTCCTCTTTGGATATATTGATTTCTTTATTGCAACTTGCATATTTTGGAGCCCCATTTCTTTCACTGATTCATTCTTGTAATGATTTGTGTCTCTATTACTGATAATTCCCCTTATTTCCTTGAGAATTTTTATTATGCTTAAAAAATCTTTTTGTTCTATCTGGTATATTAATAGTGCTTCATCTAGCACAAATTGTTCAATTTGTCTTCTTTCATAGTCCTTGTACCTCAGAGAATTGCTACTTTGGCTGGTAATATTTCCACTCTGAGGCAGTAAAAGCCTAGGCCTATCTCTCTACCCACAAGAGTGGATTTGGCACTGGGGCGGGAATGCTCCTTGGTGTTATAATTCACTCTCTGTCACTCACTCTGATGTTCTCCGCACCACCCACTAGGCAGCCTTCCTTGAAAGCTTCCTACAGCTGGGCTGATGGAACTACTCTTTGTCAAGAGCTTCCTATCTGAATCATAATCATCTATTCCAGGGGGTGTTGAAAAGAGAAGAGGGAAGGAAGATAGAATGCTTAGAGTCTGGCCTCCCACGTGTTCTTATTGCTCTCCTAAACTCTTAAGCAGCTGACTGATCCAAAGTGCAAGACAGCCCTCTGCTCTGGATGGCATGACCCTTTACACCAGGACCTGATACTCTCTGCCTCCCCAAGAACTTCCACAGTTTCCATGTGAGCTTCTCAGATTCCTCAACAACTCCTGGGCATTGGATAGGGGGAAATCACACCTAGAGTTAGTTCACTTTTTTGAGAGGACCAGCCAATTACTTTCTGGGAACTTTACACTAATCCTGGCCTACAAAACACACCTAAGAAAACATGTCTGCCCAGAAATATGTTACTACTGAGTCTTTAACCCAGAAAGTCTTATTTCTATAATGATCAAAGGAGGCATTTCACAAATTTGTGGTAACAGCTTTGTGCCAAGATTTGAGAAAGAACATAGGTAGGGCCAGACAAGATGGTCTTGAACAAGTTTACATACTTCTAGCCATTTTTGTTGGCCTCCAGAAACCCTATAGAAATATTTTCATTCATTTCCTTTTTCTTCTTCTCTTTTCCCCTCCTCCCCATGTCTGTCTGTCTGTCTGTCTCTCTCTCTCTCTCTCTCACTCTCTCTCTCTCTCTCTCTCTCTCTCTCTTTCTCAGCATGTGAAATAATCAGTAGCTATTTGCCCATTGAGACGTGAATCCACACAGTTGGGTGCAGGTAAAAGCGGATTTGCAGCAGGAAGTTTGGTGGAAGGGCAAAGAGAAACACTTTCCTCCATGGTCAAAGGATTATGTCTAGATGAGGATGACTGACCCGACTCTGAAATTAAAATGCTGCAATGCATTTTTTCCAGGAACAAAAGGCAATTCTTATAACCAAAACACCATTTGGCTTTTCTTTGCATTTCTAATTATAATGTCCCCTCTGATTTCTACCACTAACCCAACTTTTGCCAGAAGCAAGCCATGTGATTGAATAAAGACAGCCAGATTAGTCACTCCAAATTACCTGTAGTCTACAGAAGAAAAAAAAGTATCAGAAATCTACAATTTTTATTTGTTTCCAAAGTGAAAATGTGCCAGGAACTATTCAGAAAATGTTATTTTATTTGCATTCTGCATTTATGTAAATCCACAAGAATAAGTGGTTTTCAATGACATCATCTTTCCTCCTTTGTAAGTAGATAATTAACTGACGGATATACTTTCCAAAAGAAGGATTTCACCAAATTAGGGGCTTTGTGAATGCTTTGTGAATGCAAATTCACAAAGTGGCAAGCTGAATAGAAAAATAAATTTACCCCCAAAAGGGAAAGAATATACCTAAGTAACTGTGCCTCGGGAATAATAATGTTACTCACTTACTTAAAATTTTTTTGTTCAGATATTTCCAATGGAGTCTTAAATAAAAATGGTTTTCAACCCCAGGTCCAACTAATAAATTTGAAATGGAAATGACAAAGGCCAATAATCTTTGCTCCTGCTAAGACCTCCGCAAGGTATCACTCCTCACCCTCCAGCTAGACTCTTCCATGGGTCAGCCAGGAAAATGGAGTTGTCCATCTATAACTCATTATGTGAATCTCCCTGGACTTCAGAATGCACCAAATAGCAGAGACAGATCCAAGAAGCAAACAGCAGATCAACAAATTTTCTGTCAAGACAGAATAAACACTAGGGACTGTTTATGCTAATGGGAGCAATTTTTTCTACTGTTACATGGAGCTAGAATCCAAAGCTTTATGAGCAGTTTGGCAATAATGATGTATTGATTTATCTTTCCCTTTTGCCATTGCATATACCTGTGTTTCCACTTTCTTAATAAAAGTTATACTACAAATTTAGCTACCCCAGCTGTTCCTTCAGCTTTTTTTCCATGGTGATTTATTGAATGCACCCTCATTTCTAAACTCTGATGGCACCACTTATATCACTTTGCCCACACTTTCTTTCCCTCTGCAAACTCATGTCCTTTTCTTCCTCCTTCCACATACCTCCACACACATATGCAGAATTAAGCCCACTGTACTGAAACACTCAATAGACACTGAAGATTTGTCTCCAGTAGAATCTAATAACAAATTGCTTCACCATCTTTTGCTTTGACTCATCTATAATATTTGATACTGCAAATACATATGTCCTGAAATAATACCTACTATTATAGCTAAGAGTTAACTATATGCCACGCACACCAAGAAGCATTTTGTATGAGTTAATTTTTACATATTTCAAATGGCCACATAAGGTGGGGAACTTTATTGCAACCAGTTGAAAAATGAAGTAGTGGAGACTGGAGGGGTTAATTCATTGCTCAGGGTTCCAGGTAGGGAGGAAGGATTCAACCCTACATTATATTGACTCTAGGTTGATGCTGTACACCCAACTGCTGCACACTGATATACTCACTTCATGCAGTGTGCTTTTGTCCCTTCACATATTTGACCTGTTTTTCCTCTGACCTATTCCTCAACACATACTCACACTTCATTTGGGGCATTCTCAGACACCAGCCTTGCCCTCTGCTCTTCTTTCTCTTCACTCTTCTTCAGGCTCTTTCTAGAATTACATCAGGCAGCTCAGGCTTCCATAACAAAATACCTTAGACTGAGTGGCTTAAACAACAGAAATCCAATTTCTCTAAGTTCTGGAACCCAGGAGTCTGAAATCAGAGTCAATGTCTAAGGCGAGGGCTCCCTGGCATGCAGACAGTCACCTTCTCACTATGTTCCCACATAGCCTTGTCCTCCCTGGGTGTTGTGGGTACTGAGGAGAGAAAGAGATCAGTCTTGGGTATCTCCTCCTCTTCTTCTAAGGTCACCTTTCTATTGGATCAGGGTCCTACCCTTAGGGACTCATTTGTCTTAATTATCCTAACAACCCTATCTCAAAATGCAGTTACATTGCAGGAGTCAAGGCTTCGACATATGATTTGGTGGAATACAGTTCACTCCATAGCAAGTCATGACTGAAAATATCCCTCTGTCCTCTGATTCAAGCTTTCTCCTTATCTCTAACTTCCTACTACATTTCCCCCCTCAAATCTTCCCCCATCACTTCAAATTCAATAAATGTAAAATTTGGTTTCTTATTTTTTTCTGTCAAAGAAATATAACTGCTCCCCTTTTACTTCAAAGATAAAAAAAATGCGCAATCTTTGAAGTATTTCTCATTCTACTCCAGTATCTTTTTTTAAAAATTTTAGTTCATTGTACACAAATGGAGTACAACTATCATATTTCTGATTGTACACAAAGTAGAATCATACAATTTGCATATTCATATATATACATAGGGCAAGATGTTTGTCTCATTCTATTATCTTTCCTTCCCCACTCCCTCCCCACCCCTCATTTTTCTCTACACAATCTATCCCTTCTTCATTTTTCCCTTACTTCCCCCCACTCCTGCTATGTGTCATCAACCACTTATAAGAGAGATCATTCAGCCTTTGTTTTTTGGGGATTGCCTTATTTCACTTAACATGATCTTCTCCAATTCCATTCATTTGCCTGCAAATGTCATAATTTTATTATTCTTTATGGCTGAATAATATTCCATTGTGTACCAATATACCACAGTTTCTTTATCCATTCATTGAAGGGCATCTAGGTTGGTTCCACAATCTAGCTATAGTGAATTGGGCTGCTATACACATTGATGTGGCTGCATCACTGTAGTATGCTGATTTTAAGTCCTTTGGGTATAGACCAAGGAATGGGATAGCTGGGTCAAATGGTGGTTCTATTCCAAGTTTTTTAAGGAATCTCCATACTGCTTTCCAGAGTGGCTGCACCAATTTGCAACCCCACTAGTAATGTATGAGTGTACCTTTTTCCCCACATCCTTACCAACACCTATTGTTGCTTGTATTCTTGATAATAGACATTCTAATTGGGGTGAGATGATATCTTAGGGTAGTTTTGATTTGCATTTCTCTTATTACTAGAGATGTTGAACATTTTTTTTTTATATATCTGTTGAGTGCTTGTAGATTCTCTTCATGAAGTGTCTGTTCATTTCCTTAGCCCATTTATTGACTGGGTTATTTGTATTCTTGGTGTAAAGTTTTTGAGTTCTTTATAAATTCTGGAGATTAGTGCTATATCTGAAGCGTGAGTGGCAAAGATCTTCTCCCACTCTGTAGGTTCTCTCTTCACATTGTTGATTGTTTCCTTTGCTGAGAAAAAGCTTCTTAGTTTGAATCTATCCCAATTATTGATTCCTGCTTTTATTTCTTGCACTTTGGGAGTGTTGTTAAGGAAGTCTTGTAGTAAGCCAATGTGATGAAGATTTGGACCTACTTTTTCTTCTATTAGGTGCAGGGTCTCTGGTCTAATTCCTAGGTCCTTGATCCATTTTGAGTTGAGTTTTGTGCAGGGTGAGAAATAGGGGTTTAGTTTCAATTTGCTGCATATGGATTTCCAGTTTTCCCAGCACCATTTGTTGAAGAGGCTATCTTTTCTCCATTGTATGTTTTTGGCTCCTTTATCAAGTATGAGATAACTGTATTTATGTGGGTTTGTCTCTGTGTCCTCTATTCTCTACTCCAGTATCTTTATCACCTAAGAACTATTAAATTGTCCTTCAGAGAACACCTCATAATCATTCCCTCCTTTCTTTCTCTATCACTATTGCATCCTTATTCCCACAACAGTTACTATTACTGCATAACAAAACATCCACAACTCAATCTTAAAGAAATTATTATTTCCTGTGTCTTTGTGGGCTGGCAGGAGGCTAACTGATCAAGACCGGGTTTTGCAGGGGCTCAATAGCTCCTCAGCTCTCGCCACAGAGTAGCCCAGATGTGTTCTTCACTTGGTGATGGCACACACAGGCTTCTCAAGCTTTTTCTCACTTCATTCCCCGCTAATATCTTATCAGCCAAAGTGAATCACATGACCAAATCCAGAGCTAAGGACTACAACACATGGGATGGGAGAAAAAGTAATAAATATTTAAACAACAATTTATCCTACCACATCCTTTTATTCAGATATTGCAGTACTTCAGCCTCTTGGTAGTTTCTGATGAAGTTTCCTTGTCCATTGTTTCCTGTGTACATTTCCTGGATTACTCTTCCTTAAACATCACTTTTATCATGTCATGCATCTGTCCTGAAGTCATGAATAAGTCACTGTTTCCAACTATAATCATGTTTCAAGTTTTTCTCCTCTTTCAGAACCCTTCAGATTTGACCATTCATTTCTTCAACATGTCCTCCACTCTAATCAAGCCGTACTCTTCATTATTTCATAACCATCTTTTATCTATCCTCTTCTTATTACTAGTTTATCCAGCCCTAAACATTCCTTTCTCTCTCAGTTCTCATTATTTCTGCTCCATAAAATTTCCCTAGGTTATTTCCCCTAACTTATCTCCCTTTTGTGCTACTAAATCAATGTGATATTTTTCACAGGCAGAGATTTTTTGTTCACTTATTCATTCAACAAAGTTTTTTTTAGTATTTACTAGACACCAGCATTGTACTAAATATTGGAGATAACATGGTAAAAAGAATTCAGTCTGCGATCACATGCTGGTTGATGATCAGTCTCTTGAAGAAGATTACAGTGTGAGAGTGCTGCATGGGGTGAACATAAGTTATTTAGTCCTGTTTTGGAGAATATGGAAAGATACTTGGCGAACAAATTGCAGTTAAGTCTGTGTGATGAATGAAAGTTACTCTTGTGATAAGGATTAGTGGAGAACATTCAGGGAGAAGAAGCTAGGGCAGAAAGAGCAATTTGGAGAGCTGCTCCTGACTCAGAATGGCCGGAGTGTTCCATGTGAGATGGAGTGGGGAGATAGGCTGGAGAAGAATGTGCTGTATGAGTTGAAACTCACATCAGGGAAGCACGGAACTTTTGCACCTGTGGGTCCTGGGGACTTTCATAATGGTGGGTTGAGGACGCAGAGTCACGAACCAGACACTGGGAGTCAGTTAGGCAGAACCTGTAGCAGGGAGGACTAGTTTATTGTGGAAGCAGCACAGCCTTTTATCTGTTCAAGAGCCAATGAAATCCCTGCACTACCCAGCAGGACCAATCATAGTTCTTGCCATGGACCCATGCCTCCACCAATCAACACAAGTCTCTAACTCCCACAAATGTCAAGTTTCCAGCTCCTCAGGATGACCCATAGGGAACTAGTTTTTATGTTTTAGATAGGAAGATCACATGATCAGATTTGCATTTTAAAAGTTCACTAGCAGGCAAAGGATAAAAGAGAATGACAACAAGAAGCAACAAGACTTGTTCAGGAAGTTATTCTAAGAATCCAGGAGATAAATGAGTGTGAACCAATCTAAGTTGAGAAAAATAGGTGACTTCAGAGATATTTGGAAGTAGATTTAAGTGAAATAAAGACTTAGCTATTAAATGAAATAAGTATATGAAAGAGAAAAGTGTTAAAGTATATCCAGGTTCCTTGTTCAGGCAAAGAAAATAGTGGTGCCTGAGAGGGAGAGGAGGTGAAGTGGGGAATGTAAAGAAGCAGAGGACAGGATAGATGGGTAGATGCTGAAGGGAAGGAGGGCATTGCAGCTTGATGCTAACTGAAGAATGATACTTTTTTAGTTGAAGAATTATACCTTGTTTAGACATTACCAACCAAACAGGTAAGAAGGATCTTCCAGTATCCCTGAAATCACTCTACTTAGGTAGCCACCTATCCTACCCCCATGAAGGGGATAGATTCCAACCAGATTGGACCTGGGAGGAGTCATAAGGCCAATGTTGTCTGAGATCCAGATCAGCCCAGTTGTTGTAACCACAGGTGGAACTCAAGGATGCTGAAGATGGAACCTTGAGCCTCTGAATTCTCTCTTTATTGGATTTAGAATAGTGGTAGTTATAACAGTTTCTTATTGCACCATGTCCATGGGAAGGGGATCTGAGAGATGCAGCTTATTCCTGCTCATTTGATGATGCCAAACTAATAGTGCTCAATTTAGCAAGACATCAGAGAATTAAATCTAAAAGAGATAAAGTCAATTTTGCAAAAAAAAAAAAAAAAAAAAAAAAAAACAAAAAAAAAAAACCATTTCTTTTGCACAAACTGAAATTAGTATTTGGTTTTTATGTCTTGAGAAAGAAAACTTCCTGTGCTGGAAGAATGATCAAAATATATATTGGATCTTAAAAATGAAAGCAGACTTGTATGGTTTTAGTGTTAACATCAGTGATATTGGAAGGTTCAGCCAAAAAGAAAATAATGCCATAGGAAATGACAGTCACATTCTTGAGTGTGAGAACTGTGTACTTACTGGATGGTTGGCAATGTGTTCAATTACTGGGTAGATCAGCAACTCAAGGCCCTTAGCAATGCAAAAGGTATTAGATCACTTACCACTCCCCAACCCCCAACTAGGGTAGGATTCTTCTCTCTGGTATGTACATTAGGACTCTGTTCAGTCTAGTTTTAAAGGCCTTAAGCTTGGAAGCTTTAATCACCTCCTTTAGAAGACTCTTCCCTACTATCATAGGAAGTATGTCCTAAAGGGAAATTCACTGATACTTAACCCATATTTTACTTGTTATAATTTCCTATTACCCTAATTAATACCTTTCTCTGAGCTGTTCCTTGTGACTCATCCACCATGTATCATCTCTTCCTCTCCAGTCTTTTTGCCATTCAGATCCCTTGCATGTGGACAGTTATCCTGTGTCTCTAGTCAGTGTTAATAGGTAGGAAATGTTTAAGCCTGTAGTGCTAATAAATCAGCTCAACATATAATTAGAGGCTTAACTCTGCAAAGAGAAGATGTAACCCATTTGTTAATAATATCACTTAGGTCTTTGAAAACATTCTTGCCTCAAATAACTGAGTCAAATTAGGAACTAGCCTTAAACAAAAGGTGGTTTAGGATATTATGAGCTCCAATTCTTTCACCGAAAGTGCAGAGCCATGAATGCTATGTAGCTTTCTTCCAGTTATTTTACAGGCAATACTCTGAACTTCTCCAAAGTTTATTAAAATTCAGATTGAATTAACATCACCAATGTACTAGAGGCATTCGTTTATCCCCCCAATTATACTCATTTTAGTGACGACTATGCTAAGGCTAAGAGAAGTTAAATAATGTGCCCATAACCATGCAGTAGAACTGACAGTCTCAGGAAACCCCTAGGTCTTTTGATTGCAAATCTTGAGCTCTTGAATTGCCATTCACCTGATTATGACATGATACAATGATTACTTAGTGGGCTTGAATCTCTCCAACACACTGCAAGGTCCTAGAAAAATAACTGCTTTCTATTTTGTTGCACCTTAAAGAATATGGGCATAAGAGCAAGCATGTTTATGAATGTAAGAGTCACAGAATTCATATTCTCCACCCTGTTGTAATTCATGTGTATCACCCTTTTCTCTGTTTTTGTAGGTGTTCCTACTTTCCTCTCTGATCTTATCAGAACCCCTTCACTTGGTATCACATTAATGTGCCAGCTCAGGACAAGAAAAGATGAATGAAGAAAAGGTAGAAATTGATTTCTCTGAGTTCTTTCTCCATTACTATCTCCAGCAAAGTCTTTCCTAGCATCAGGAAGAGAAAGAATATATCAATTTCTTCACACAGTGCAGAGAAGAGTAATTCTACCCCACACATATCTCATAACTTTCAGAAAACTATCCCTCCTGCTTCTCTGAATCCCAGTAGAATAGAGGTTTGTTTACCTCAACCTTCCTTACATTACTGCAAGAGAAGTGAAAGGATAGGGTTCTGGCAACTCTTCTTCTAGGGCTCACATTGGGTCTGGGTGAAGGCTCACAGCCAGGATGATGCTTTACCCTTAGTGTTCACAGGGATAGGTAACTATGATGTACTGAGCTCATGTGCCCCACGACAAGGTGGGGAGGGATTTAAGCAGGCTTACCCAGGGGAAACCAGTATTTGCCTGGGTACTAGGAACCAGGTATGCTATAAGGTCTTCACCAATTCAACTAAATTTATTCTTATCAAATAACCTCTGAAAGAAAAATATTATTACGAATAATTTTATATTTAAATACAAATTAATAGTAGAAACAGTGGAGTTATTTCTTATGTTGTCATTAATTTCTAAGGCAAGTATATATTACAAGGCAAAATATATATTACACTTTT
Source organism: Glaucomys volans (assembly GCA_020662805.1). NCBI lineage: Eukaryota > Metazoa > Chordata > Mammalia > Rodentia > Sciuridae > Glaucomys > Glaucomys volans. The sequence goes on from JAJEJO010029938.1 coordinate 11,572, forward strand.
TTATCATCAAAATTGGCCATTAAATTACCTTCAGCAGTCCACATTGGAAATAAACAGTTCTTACATAGACTTTTCCTCTTTGGATAATTTTTTCAATTTATTTAATATCCAAAAGAGTCATCGGCTTACATCTAGGAGCCTTGTTGTATGAAAAAATGTACCTTTAAGTAGTAGAATTACACAGGGTATGGCAAGGCCTGGAAATTATGAGAGGCATGAAAGAAGTGAGGCAACCTGTGGGAAGAACACATTCATGGTTTACCTCATGTTGTTCGAAGGCCTCCACTCACTGAGGAGAATGACAGATGGAATTGCTCCTTTTCCATTCCTTTCTCTCTGTATATAGTGATCTCTCTATATCCCTGGGTTCTGCATCCATGGATTTCACCAATCATAGATTGAAAATATTTGAAAAAAAGTTGCATCTGGACTGAACTTGTAGATTTTTTTCTTGTCATTATTCATTAAAAAATATAGTAGATCAGCTATTTACATAGCATTTGCAGTGCATTAGGTATTATATATAATCTAGAGATGGTTTGAAGTATATGGGAAGATGTATATAGGTAATATGCAAATGCTGCATTATTTTATATAAGGGACCTGAGTAACTGCAGGCCTTGGGGTCCTGGAACCAGTCCCTACAGATACCATGGGACAAATGTATTTATTTTGTCCTGAATATGTCAGTTGCCTTAAGTGAAATACATACATGATGCAACTTCCCTACATAAAATGTGGACTCCCATTATTATTTTTTTTTTTCTTTTTTATTGAACACAAATGGAGTACAGCTATTGTTTCACTGGTTGTACACAAAGTAGAGTCACACCATCTGTGCGTTTTTTTTTTTTTTTTTTTCTTTTTTATTGAACACAAATGGAGACTCCCATTATTGTTGATCACAAAGACACCATATTAGGGTAACCTCAACAACATAATAACATGAAAATCAATATTTAATATTCAGATACACTATGGTGTTTGGAGTCTTACCCTTGTTTTCATTACTCATAAGGTAGAGAAAACTTTCAGTAGGACTTGGAAGATCTAGAATTATGACAAAGTACCACTGGAAATTGTTCCCTCCTGACCATGGTGTTTGTATTCTACTATCATCTGAATACACAGGAACTGAGTGCCTCTATTCCCACAAGATTTCCATAGGTTTGAAGTCATATATTTTCTTGACAAACATTTGTTTGATACTTATATATTTAATTAAAACTGATGGTCAGTTTTAATACTAACTATAATTCCCCCCAAATTTTTATTTACAAGTTTAAAGGATTAGAAAAGGGAGAATGAGGAAGAGAAAGAAGGAAGAGAAATGGAATCAAGACTTAGTGTCTCATATGTATTTGAAAAGCTTGGTTTAAGATATTCCATCTATTCTCTTCTATTAGGTGCAGAGTCTCTGGTCTGATTTCTAGGTCCTTGATCCACTTTGAGTTGAGTTTTGTACAGGGTGAGAGATATGGGTAACCCATCTATTCTTTACCTATCAGGTTTGTATTATTATGTCCATTTTATAGATGAAGTGCTCCAAAGTCTTTCCAAAGGTTAGGCAGTAGAAAGTGGCTAAGTTCAAAATCAAATTCAAGCCTCTCTGCCTTCAAAGTCTGCCCTGACTGACTGAAAGGAAGGAAGCCCTACTTTACTTCTTCCTAGTGATGGGAAAAAAATAACCAAAGAATTATTGCAACATGTTTTGAAAAGTAAAATATGGTAATGAAGAACTGAGAGTATCAATCTCTTCCATAGGAATTGTACACATAATGAACTTTAAAACTGAAAAAAACAGTTTTCCTGTGTGTAATTCCTCCTCCTGTCTCTCTCCTAAATATGCAATGTCATCCCTAAAGTAGTATGATCTGTGCAGTTGAGAGCTCATTCTGATGCTATTGCTTCTTGGGTAACTGATATTTAAAATTAAATTTAATATTTTCAATGGAGATTATGCTGAGTAATTAAAAAAAATTTCAAGAGAACATTTAACCTACAGGCAGTACCTACAGTCAGGTGATCAAGGTCAACATCAACAATGATAAGATGTGTTTTTATTATCCTTGATATAATGAGATGAAACTGGCACTTTATCTCTGTTGTCTTCCTCTACAAACACATAGACCCAGTCTATTTATGAGAAAAACACCAAAACAACCCCAGTAGACAGACTGCCTGCAGGTTACTATGTTTATTTATACCTCGAAAATATAAAGGCTTCTCAAAACTCTCAAGGTCATCAAATAACCAAGAAAGTCTGAGGAATTGTCATACTTAGGGATGCATAATCATGGTGACCAAATGCAATATGATATCCTGAAGGGTATCCTGGGACAGATAAAAGACAGGTAAAAACTGAGCAAGTTTGAATAAGCTACAAACTTTTAGAATAATGCATTGATACTGATTTATTAATTATGAAAAATCAGGTGTGGGGCATATGAGACTCTGTACCATATCATAATTTTTCAAAAATTGAAAATCATTCTAAAAAAGAAAGTTTTTTTAAAGTAACTAAAACAAAAGGGCATATAAATAGGAATTTGCTTTGAATAAATTCCTTAAAATGTGTATTTCCTTCCCCTATGCATGTAGTGAACATCTAAAGGACAGAGGAAGAAAAACATTTTTTAAAAAATCCACAGGAAATGTGTGTTTATCACTGCGTGTAATAGGTATGCATAATAAGCTATCCTTGTCCCATCTTGTTTTCATAGAGATTAAGAAACTCAGGGCTATTTTTTTTAGCTTTGTTGCTTAACAATTATAATCTTTAAAAGTCATTTTACATTTGTAAAAAAGATAAAATCCTACCTTGTGGGAGGCTTACAAAGTTCAATGAAGTGAAATAGGTAGTGAATAAAAATAATTACTTAAAAAAATAATTAACTTAGAGCTAAGATGCTAACATACAAGCTTTTAAAATAAGCAATGTTAATCAATTTCAAATGCCTGTCAATGAAGAGGCCTATAATGATTTTATTCCTTTTAAAAATTTTCTTCACACTAATGAGCACACACTGGAACTTTGCTTTAATACCAGGACATGCTAACACAAGTCAGGAGCAGAATTGCATAGACAGTCCACACCCTGGCTCCACTCAGTCCTTAATATCACAGGACACAATGTGACCCAGATGTACAAGTCTCTGCTTCAAGAATCAGTCCCTCCATATGAAGGAAAACAGCCTTGGTGACCTGGCCATGTTCCTCCAAGGTGAGAGAAAGTGATTACCTAGGGAGAAGATGCCATGGCCACCACACTTGCTGATTTGCTCTGTCCAGGATATAGGGAGTTTTGCTTTGCTTGGGATCAGCCCCAGAATTCAGAATTAAGCCAACTACAGCTCACTTTTCTAATATCCTAACAATGCATGCTTTCCCTAAGACCTAAGTGCTGATTTTCTTATTTGTGCTAGCTTTGCCTACACACATTATTCCTGAGTCCTGGGTACTAAAGCTTCATTGTTTGATTGCTTCAGATATTGTGAGGTAAAGTGAGGCAATCAGTCGTTCAACTCAGGCACAAGTGTGTGTGCAGAAACAACTCCAGGTAAATCAGAATGAGTTCCATGACTGTAAGGGTGACTGAAGGTTCTGAAAGGAGATGTGATTGGGGATATACCAGAAACTAGGCAAGGGTAGAGTGTGGTTATCACTTCTGTGATGTTATTGTTCTTATGACTTAACACCATTGGTGCTTGGTTCAAGAGAACTTCAACCTGTAGTAGCAACAGGAAACAGGCAAGCTATTCTTCTGTGGTAACTGCTGGGTCCAGACTCTGGCCCAAGATAATTTTCAAGTGCTTTTTTCCTTCTCTCACGTAGGCCCCAGGAACTCATGGTGAGGAAGACTTATGACTCATGGTTGCTATTGAAAAGAATTTTATGGGGCATAATTTCATTGGGTTCTATGGCTTCACTTCAAATACTGTGTGACTTGAAAGTTGTAAGACCAGGTTCCACA